>CM055279.1:29718378-29749670 GCA_029237695.1 Conchocele bisecta | reverse complement strand
GATGGCAGTGCAAGCTGACTTCTTTGCGGAAGCCAGAGGCGGTACAAAGTACGTAGTACAGAGAGAGAACCGAGACAATAGAGCGAAAAGTGACAATCGTAACACAGGTTATGAAAGGAAGGTGAGAGGTCAAGGTGAGAGATATCGAGGCAATGACAGATCTCGTAACAATGGTAGAGAGAGAAGTGGCGAGAGAAGTAGAGATAGTAGTAGGGAAAGGTACAGAGAGAATGACAGACGTACCATTACATGTTACCATTGTGGAGGTCAAGGTCATGTAGCTCCAGACTGCCCAAGAAGAGGTCACATGCATCGAGCTGCAGCCCTTGAGGAAAATGATACTGGTGCCTATGGGCAAAAGAAGGTAAGCTTTGCAGGCACCGGCGACGAACCAGAAATGGAGGATGCAATACATAGAGGCAGGAGTAGAGGCAGGAGCAGGCCAGTGGGCGTTATTACCACCGTGGAAGAGCGATGAATCGTACCGGAAACTGCGAGTACCGGAAGCCGTATCGCACGTTTCGCGTAGTGAGTTCAAAGAACAACAAACAAGCGACGTTACGTTACGTTAACGTCATTACATACTAACGCAAAAAAAAAAAAACGGAAACGTGAAACATTCTATGAACGGTAACGTTACGTCATTCCTGTACCGAAAAGATGTACTGTATCGACAGTTTGAGACGACAGGTAACAAAAGAAAATACTATCAATTAGTTGTTCCGGAAAAACTTAGACAGACCGTGTTAAAGGTAGCACATGAATCTATTATGTCAGGGCACTTAGAAGTAAAGAAAACAACAAGTCGCGTTTTGGCAGATTTTTTTCTGGCCTGGCGTGTCCGGTGACGTGACACGATACTGCAGGTCATGCGACATTTGTCAACGAACAATCTCGAAGGGTCATGTAATAAAGGCACCGCTGGGCAACATGCCACTGATTGACACGCCATTCAAACGCTATAGACCGATTTATCCAGCAATGGATAATACAAATCGGTATATTCTAACGCTAGTAGATTACGCCACACGATATCCAGATGCAGTACTATTACCGAGTATCGAAGCAGAACGAGTAGCTGAGGCATTCGTAGACATGTTCAGTCGATTAGGAATTCCTGAGGAATTATTGACTGATTGCGGATCTCAATTTACGTCGAACGTAATGCGGGAGGTCAGTAGGCTATTATCACAGAAAAAAACTTACTACTACTCCCTACCGTCCTATGTGCAACGGGTTGGTGGAGAGATTCAACAGTACATTGAAGCAGATGCTTAAACGCATGGCGAGCGAGCGTCCCAAAGATTGGGATAAGTACATTAACGCGTTGTTGTTCGCGTATCGCGAGGTTCCACAGGAGAGCATAGCATTGTCCCCATTCGAACTACTCTATGGGAGTGTTTGATTGTTTGCTTGTTGGGGTTTAACGGCATATCAACAGCTCATGTCATTAAGGCCGGGAATAGTGGACACCAGAGCATCATCCAGAATAAAAAAGAATGTATTAAAGTAATTATTCTGAAATATTATGTGTTTTTCTTGTATTTGAAATGTGTAATGGATACACCATTTCAACTGTTCTGGGGTTCTTCATGCATGGAATTGTCATATTCCCCCGGATGTAGCTACTTGCTGCCAATGAAAATGCTCCCAATCATGTACATCATCGAGAGTTGAAATGAGTAATGGTTGGACTCCAGGGGAGTATGACCTCGTCATTAACCCTTTGAAGACTACATACCTTTATAGTGGTATTGGCACATATTGTAGATCCAGATGAGACCTGCACTTTTTGCTAGTAATGTTCATGTTTTTAAGAACAAAAACACCCCCCCCCTTTTCATCAATGGACTAGTCTGAAAATCATTTTGTAAAAATTGGATTGGTTGCAAAATTACCATATCAAAATCCATTCCAGTTACATGGAGGTGAAAGGGTTAAGTTTGTTTGTTTGTTTATTGGTATGTAACGGCCTATCAACAGCTAAGGTCATGTAATGCCGGGCAAACGGGTTCGATCGCGATCCCGTTTTAACCTGCTGCACTGGGGGGTAAGTCCCAAAGTCAGAACGGAATATTTACATCGAGAGAAAATATTTTCAACCCTGAGATTAGATTAACCTGACCTGGTGCCAGGTCCATTCCACACCAAAGTCAATTGGCCCCTTCCCCTAACATAGGATTATGAATAATCATAATACTCATATAAGGGGATAACCAAGATTGAACTGTCACATACAAAATTCCAAAGACGTACATGAAGGTCAAACCAGGTCTCCAGTCGGAATTCTGATAAGGAAGAATCCCGATCGTTGAATTACCCATCGCATGCTCCCGACCAACCACCCACGAAAGGGTTAATATTGTGACGAAATGGTGGTTTCATACCTGATCAAGTCGACTCGTCCCAATGTTCGCCCTAAATTCCATCATATATCCACTGACGAGCAACGAAGCTAATGGACTAATGTATATTGGTTTATACTGAAGCCAGATTGTCTGTCATCCATACAACTAAATGTGTTTGAGTCGCCTAAATTCACGAAAATAGGCGATATTATTGATGATTGTTAATCCACATGTTTATAAACACATCCGAATCTCACAGACGCTTATAAAACTTAGAGCAAGTATTCGGCAGCTACCGGCAATGATCGGGACATGTCGGAACGTCACATGGTACTGATAAGGTGTCACGTGACCTATGACTATATAAACCACTGTCAGCAGCGGAACATTGATATACCAGAGCTAAATCTCATCGAAGACGGATCAACTGATAAATAGGTAGATAAAGGACAATCGTGCTATTTAAAGCTTTAGTTACACCGTGGCAAGTTATAGGACATACTTTTGTGGACATAACACCCGTGTTGTCGGACGTTGAAATGCCGACAGACAGGAAAATTTTAGCCACAATTAGCAGCCTGGGCCGCGGTTAGATAATTAAAGCTTTTGAGGTTCAAGTGTATTTAGGGTTAAAGTAGTCTCGGGGTCATAGGCTCGGGACAGGCTTATACTGCTTGCAGACACTTGTAGTACAGGCAGAGTAGGTTGACTTCAGGTCAGCCTGCTATAGTCTTCTCACCTTGTCATCAGGCAGTGGGCATTGCGTTCTTGGGTATTATCGGTCAAGTTTCAAAGCTTAGTCTCAGACTGCCGAAGTAGTATTGCTCTCAAGGCATTGCTAAGGATTACGTAACGGTATCGTGACTAGGGTGACTCGTCAGTGGTTAAGGTTGGCAAATAGCGTACTGTTCGGAGTAGGTGCTTCGCATCACCGTGTACCCCAGGGTTTAGGGTACAGAAACACACAGGGCTAACTGTGCCAGCTAGGGGTATAGGTTAGACCCGTACCGTTTGTTTTATATTCCTTATATTGTTCATACATGTAGTTGATCCTTACTAAATTAATGTCCTGATTATATTGTTCTCAAACCAATCATTGTAATAATCATTTGCATACATCATTGGTCTAATCTACAGGCAAGGTAGCCAAAAGGAAAATTATATATATTTAATACTAAGTCAAATAACTGCTTGGTGACACGGTGCTTCGGGGTCACCAACATTTGGTAGTTTTCAACCCAATATTCTTGTAACTCAGCGTTCAAGGTCTGTGATTTGGACAGGCGTCCCCGTTACAAGGCAGGCATTACAGTAGTGTATTAGAGAGCTCTGCTCGGTTCTACACTGTATAGTGAGGTAGCGTGTTCCAGCTAGACAGGTATTCAACAGTAGCCCGGTGCACGCCAATATATGAGTAACCTGTCAGCCCTGCAGGTGGTGACAATACATTACTGTGCGCTTCAACTGACAATTGACCTCCAAAACTCACTGGGTGGACCCATTTCTGTCACTAACCATGCATGTCCATTTCCCGTCACTTTACAGAAAAGGGGTGGTATATATATATATATATATATATATATATATATATATAACATACAATATGTATGTGTATCTATATGTCTTTTTATTGTGTGTATGAGTGTGTGTATGAGAGAGTGTGTGCGTGCGTGTGTGTGTGTGTGTGTGTGTGTGTGGCGAAATTGACAAGGGCGAAACTTCGTCTTGGCTAAAGTGGCTCGTCATTGGGACATTAAACAATTGATGCTTGGTTCATTCACGCATTTTCGTCCATACGCATATATAGCGAATTTGAGGTAATTGAGAATAGAGGGGAAATAACTCTTGTAAGCTAATACTTAGTGTTGATATTTGGGATACAAATTCATGTTTGACGGGGAAAACAACGTCATCCAGCCATTCAACTGTTGTCTAAAGAAGTTGTGCATACTTATGTGTACATGTGTCAGTGATGGTGTATTAGTAGTTAGAGAATAAGTATGAACCAATTGGCCGACATGATTTGGACACCACTGAAGTTAAATGTTTTCTGCGTATATAGACCAAATACAGCATTCAGTTTGGGACGGAGGGACATGTGTAGTTCCTGCCATTATGGCTACTCGGCAGGTTACTTGTAAGGCTGATAACTCTTGGAAGTCTCGCAGTGGGTTATGGTAGTAGTAGTAGTAGTAGTAATTATTTAGTAGTAATTCCGTCCTTGTCGGGTATGTCCGGAAACCACCAGGCGGCGCTGGAAAGCCACAGAGGGCGGCGCTATATCATCTTGGTAAATACAGAAAATCGTCGCATATTCGGGGGTCTGTCATTGTCAAGCGAGAGAGACACTGTACAGATATATAACCAGGGAAAAGCGAAAGGTATTAAAAGGAATCTGGAAGTCGCCTTCTTAGAGGGCTGTGACTTAACTGGGAGCTGGTACATTGTATAGCTACAGGGTCGCTGGAAACTATATTGGAGATAGTTAACTTGGTGTATATAATAGCAGCTGTTGTTAAGCCGGGACTCGATAGGAGTTAGAACAAGTTGATAGACCGTATGGGCAGGGCCAGCTGTGTTCGAGACCTAGACAGCATAGCATTCGTCCCATTGCGAGGCGTCCATCTATTCATGTCCTAATAACTTTTAATCAAAGTAGTAAATTCACATGATCACATTTGCTGTAATCAACAATCATTTTAAACTATATGTTTTATTCCCACTAAATTAAGACATTGCCTGTGCAGCTGAAGTTCGTAGGATTTCATAGGAGTTGGAGCTCGCAGCAGTTGAAGCTCGTAGGAGTTCATAGGAGAGTAGCTCGAAGTATATCATATGAGCTTATAAGAGTTCATTAGGTGTACGCTCCCATAGAAAGTCGGGTACTTGTAAACCCCACTACTTCAAAGAAAACGTGGGGTCGGGAAACCCGAGTTGCACAGCTGGAAACTGGAATAAATCTGTCTGCATCCCAGATACCAACCAGATTTAATGTTCCTACTGCGAGATTTAATGTTCCTTTAATGTTCCTAACACCGGGTCAAATGGCCCATTAGGCGATATGATAAGATTCTGAAATTCCCAGTTAAATTCTAAATATGTTATAACGCAAATAAAATCTATAAATAATGCTATAATCAATTTTATCATTATCAGAGATGCAAAAATGCCTTTTCTCCCGTCAAAATCGGTTGACCAACGACAAATATATTGTGAAAAAAAAAAAAGATTTTACCAAAATATGTGTTCCGAAGACCTCTCCAAATCCCGCCAAAATGGTTCCAATACAGCGTAGGAATATGCGGGCCAAAATACTATCTATGATACCATTATAATATAAAATCGTATTCAATATTTATATACACCGAGGTGAATCGATATATGTATGCATTCCACTAAACAAACGAAAACTAACAAGAAGCCAAATCGCCAAACAAAATAATTCCATGTGCGAAAATGAAAATGGACGTGTGAGAACTATTTTGTGACCGCGCATGGATAATGGTCAGGCGCTTGACCACTGCATAAGACAGAATAAATATGTCTGGTTTCTGAACTAAAATGGGAAGATATAATAAATATACTAATCTTTTTTTGTTATTATTCGATAGCAGAGATATGTACTAGATATATTTGCTGTTATTTTTATATTTTATTTCAAAATGTAGCAGTAAATATGAAGAGCACATAATTATGGCACCACGATTGCAACACCTGCAATTATCTATGACATACATGCATACATATGGCATATGTGTCAGGACGGAGAAATGGGGCTTATGATCTATGCTGCCAACTCCGCTACCCAAATCAGCCTGCATATCCGCGCAGTCTGATCAGGGTCTGCACGGTTCGCCATTCCGTCTATCTCAATTGATTTCATACATAATAGCATCCGCGATATTCAAAGAATAATATTTATAACAGCCTCTTTTTTTTTTAGTAAATGATGACATCTTGCATATGCTTTGAAAGTGTCATAAATATTCGTTGTCATGTACGGAAGAAAATCATAAATTATGTAAATATTTTTCATGAACTACGACAACTGTGGAAATGTATCAAATTACTTACATGGTTGGTCTCATAACGGATCACTGTGTACATAGTATAGCATATACAAATATAAGGCCAAATATGTATAATTTGCAATTGTGTGTTATTGATTAGAATATTTGCACTAATTGACACTGAGAATGATTGGGAGTCAAAGCGTTTTCCTGGTATCATTAATATTACTCCTTCAAAAAACTTTAGCCCTGATCGATCACTGCGCGGACTTGAGATTGATACAGATCGAGCTCCGTGTCAGGTGCATAATTTGGTGGCGAAATTCTTATTTCTCAATGAAAGATATCAAGTTAGGAGTCCTTTAGAATCGTCTCATTGAGATCATTGAGACTCCCAACTTGCCATTTTTGGTGCAGAAATTTGTTGTTATCCAGAATTGATAAAATTACCTTACTTGAGCTCTGTTGATAGATTATAAAACTTTTCTAATCAAACGTTTTAACAGTCATTCATTCAGTATCAAATAAACTGACAGTCTAGATCCTGATGTTGACTGCTCATTCTGATCTGGACCTAAGCTGCAAAGATTACGGCCATAATAGTCGCTGGTGGTAATAAAACTACCTGTACATATTCTCATGCACGATGGTGGAGTCTGGCGGTTACTGGAGACTCCAGCTGGGCAGTGAAAGTAGTTCTGCATGCTTTGTTATCTCATTAGCTGACCCATAGTGCAATACAAAATCATTAACAGGAACATTAACCTGTCAGAATCAGCTTGGCATTTGGCTGTTCGTTTTCTATGGGACTGTACACATAATGTCATAGGCGCTGCAGTTCGTAGGAGCTCATAGGAACTGAAGTTGATAGGAATTCATACGAGTTCATGTGTATAGAAGTTCGTGGGAGTTCATATGAGTTGGAGCTCGCAGAAGTTCATAGGAGCTGATAGGAGTTCATAGGAGCTGCAGTTCGTAGGAGCTCATAGGAACTGAAGTTGATACGAGTTAATAGGAGTGGAAATAAAAGACGTGTATACACTTGTAGTATAGTGTTGAAGAGAACATAACGGTGTGGCGGACACGCTATGTAAGTGTATATGCAGATATACAATTCTACAATGATAATATATATATGTATATATATGTATATGTATGTATATGTGTGTATATATGTATGTGTGTGTATGTGTATACATATATTTATGTATGTATGTATGTATGTGTGTATGTGTAAATGTATGTGTACATATGTGTGTATGTATGTGAGTGAGTGTGTGTGTCCGACTGATGGGGTGTGAGGTTGGCGGGTGTATGGGTGGGTTGATGTGGCCCACTCATTCAAAGGAATTGGGTTAAGTGATCAAGTGGGTCGGTGGGGTGAGGTAGTCGGCTGATTGAGTGGAGTTGTGCCTGGCTCCACTGAGGCTGCCTGTCTAGCTAACTGGCAGCCAATCGTCTCCCTTTGAGGCTGTTCGGAGCTACCGGGGGAACTGGAAGTTTCCTCCACCAGGAGTAATTGCTTTTTATGTCGAAATTGACCATCTGCATACTCCCATATCGATAAAAATCAAACGATTTAATGGCTATTAGTCTACTTTCGGCCAAAAACTGACGTGTGGTAAGTGACTCAAACTAAAATTTAATAAATATTAGTAAAAATAAATAAAACCCAATTAGCAACATCAAATCAGTAATCATGGTTATCAAGAGAGGCTAGTATAGCATTCTGAAGCAGTACAGTCAGATAAGAAAGGGTGAAAGTGACACGTCAAATACCAAACCGTCAGAAATCAATTTCTTCTCTTCTCTTTTTCTCGATGGTGATTGGGTATGATTAGGACTGAATGTAACTATTAGTTAATTATATCGCTAGTAGTACATTCGCCACTTAATTTCGGTTGACCAATCCGTAATTGTCACTCAAAACGCAAATTACACGTAAACTAATGTGGGTTACCCTCATTCATCTCTAATCGCTACCCAGCCATATTATATCACACTCTGATAGAGGCTAAACTCCAATCGAGATTGGGGACGGAGACAGCAAAACATCTGAATACAGAGTTGAGTACAACAACACCCCCAATTCACGAATTGGAAGCACACTCAAATTCAAAGAATTTGTCACCCAATTCAGTTATTTGTGTTCTTGCCGTAATGATACTGAATACATATTTTAATTTTATTTTCTTTGGCTTATATTTAAGGGTGGTAATTGGCTCGAATACCTTCCATACCCGGGATATTGCCCAGTAAAGAAGCCGATTATGGTCGTCGTATTTATATTTCCGCATTTGATAAATGTTGCATTTATTCAGCCTCCAAATGTGTGCTCCAAATATAAGATACTCTATGGAGGTATGGTAACTTATATAATTTGATGCCTCCTATAGAACACATCAGTTTATCAGAGTGTGATATAATATGGCTGGGTAGCGATTAGAGATGAATGAGGGTAACCCACATTAGTTTACGTGTAATTTGCGTTTTGAGTGACAATTACGGATTGGTCAACCGAAATTAAGTGGCGAATGTACTACTAGCGATATAATTAACTAATAGTTACATTCAGTCCTAATCATACCCAATCACCATCGAGAAAAAGAGAAGAGAAGAAATTGATTTCTGACGGTTTGGTATTTGACGTGTCACTTTCACCCTTTCTTATCTGACTGTACTGCTTCAGAATGCTATACTAGCCTCTCTTGATAACCATGATTACTGATTTGATGTTGCTAATTGGGTTTTATTTATTTTTACTAATATTTATTAAATTTTAGTTTGAGTCACTTACCACACGTCAGTTTTTGGCCGAAAGTAGACTAATAGCCATTAAATCGTTTGATTTTTATCGATATGGGAGTAATGCAGATGGTCAATTTCGACATAAAAAGCAATTACTCCTGGTGGAGGAAACTTCCAGTTCCCCCGGTAGCTCCGAACAGCCTCAAAGGGAGACGATTGGCTGCCAGTTAGCTAGACAGGCAGCCTCAGTGGAGCCAGGCACAACTCCACTCAATCAGCCGACTACCTCACCCCACCGACCCACTTGATCACTTAACCCAATTCCTTTGAATGAGTGGGCCACATCAACCCACCCATACACCCGCCAACCTCACACCCCATCAGTCGGACACACACACTCACTCACATACATACACACATATGTACACATACATTTACACATACACACATACATACATACATACATAAATATATGTATACACATACACACACATACATATATACACACATATACATACATATACATATATATACATATATATATTATCATTGTAGAATTGTATATCTGCATATACACTTACATAGCGTGTCCGCCACACCGTTATGTTCTCTTCAACACTATACTACAAGTGTATACACGTCTTTTTATTTCCACTCCTATTAACTCGTATCAACTTCAGTTCCTATGAGCTCCTACGAACTGCAGCTCCTATGAACTCCTATCAGCTCCTATGAACTTCTGCGAGCTCCAACTCATATGAACTCCCACGAACTTCTATACACATGAACTCGTATGAATTCCTATCAACTTCAGTTCCTATGAGCTCCTACGAACTGCAGCGCCTATGACATTATGTGTACAGTCCCATAGAAAACGAACAGCCAAATGCCAAGCTGATTCTGACAGGTTAATGTTCCTGTTAATGATTTTGTATTGCACTATGGGGTCAGCTAATGAGATAACAAAGCATGCAGAACTACTTTCACTGCCCAGCTGGAGTCTCCAGTAACCGCCAGACTCCACCATCGTGCATGAGAATATGTACAGGTGAGTTTTATTACCACCAGCGACTATTATGGCCGTAATCTTTGCAGCTTAGGTCCAGATCAGAATGAGCAGTCACATCAGGATCTAGACTGTCAGTTTATTTGATACTGAATGAATGACTGTTAAAACGTTTGATTAGAAAAGTTTTATAATCTATCAACAGAGCTCAAGGTAAGGTAATTTTATCAATTCTGGATAACAACAAATTTCTGCACCAAAAAATGGCAAGTTGGGAGTCTCAATGATCTCAATGAGACGATTCTAAAGGACTCCTAACTTGATATCTTTCATTGAGAAATAAGAATTTCGCCACCAAATTATGCACCTGACACGGAGCTCGATCTGTATCAATCTCAAGTCCGCGCAGTCTGATCAGGCTAAAGTTTTTTGAAGGAGTAATATTAATGATACCAGGAAAACGCTTGACTCCCAATCATTCTCAGTGTCAATTAGTGCAAATATTCTAATCAATAACACACAATTGCAAATTATACATATTTGGCCTTATATTTGTATATGCGTATACTATGTACACAGTGATCCGTTATGAGACCAACCATGTAAGTAATTTGATACATTTCCACAGTTGTCGTAGTTCATGAAAAATATTTACATAATTTATGATTTTCTTCCGTACATGACAACGAATATTTATGACACTTTCAAAGCATATTGCAAGATGTCATCATTTACTAAAAAAAAAAGAGGCTGTTATAAATATTATTCTTTGAATATCGCGGATGCTATTATGTATGAAATCAATTGAGATAGACGGAATGGCGAACCGTGCAGACCCTGATCAGACTGCGCGGATATGCAGGCTGATTTGGGTAGCGGAGTTGGCAGCATAGATCATAAGCCCCATTTCTCCGTCCTGACAACATATGCCATATGTATGCATGTATGTCATAGATAATTGCAGGTGTTGCAATCGTGGTGCCATAATTATGTGCTCTTCATATTTACTGCTACATTTTGAATAAAATATAAAAATACAGCAAATATCTAGTACATATCTCTGCTATCGAATAATAACAAAAAAAGATTAGTATTTATTATATCTTCCCATTTTAGTTCAGAAACCAGACATATTTATTCTGTCTTATGCAGTGGTCAAGCCGCCTGACCATTATCCATGCGCGGACACAAAATAGTTCTCACACGTCCATTTTCATTTTCGCACATAAGGATTATGTTTGGCGATTTGGCTTCTTGTTAGTTTTCGTTTGTTTAGTGGAATGCATACATATATCGATTCACCTCGGTTGTTATATAAATATTGAATACGATTTTATATTATAATGGTATCATAGATAGTATTTTGGCCCGCATATTCCTACGCTGTATTGGAACCATTTTGGCGGGATTTGGAGAGGTCTTCGGAACACATATTTTGGTAAAATCTTTTTTTTTTTTCACAATATATTTGTCGTTGGTCAACCGATTTTGACGGGAGAAAAGGCATTTTTGCATCTCTGATAATGATAAAATTGATTATAGCATTATTTATAGATTTTATTTGCGTTATAACATATTTAGAATTTAACTGGGAATTTCAGAATCTTATCATATCGCCTAATGGGCCATTTGACCCGGTGTTAGGAACATTAAAGGAACATTAAATCTCGCAGTAGGAACATTAAATCTGGTTGGTATCTGGGATGCAGACAGATTTATTCCAGTTTCCAGCTGTGCAACTCGGGTTTCCCGACCCCACGTTTTCTTTGAAGTAGTGGGGTTTACAAGTACCCGACTTTCTATGGGAGCGTACACCTAATGAACTCTTATAAGCTCATATGATATACTTCGAGCTACAACTCCTATGAACTCCTACGAGCTTCAACTGCTGCGAGCTCCAACTCCTATGAAATCCTACGAACTTCAGCTCCTACGAACTTCAGCTGCACAGGCAATGTCTTAATTTAGTGGGAATAAAACATATATAGTTTAAAATGATTGTTGATTACAGCAAATGTGATCATGTGAATTTACTACTTTGATTAAAAGTTATTAGGACATGAATAGATGGACGCCTCGCAATGGGACGAATGCTATGCTGTCTAGGTCTCGAACACAGCTGGCCCTGCCCATACGGTCTATCAACTTGTTCTAACTCCTATCGAGTCCCGGCTTAACAACAGCTGCTATTATATACACCAAGTTAACTATCTCCAATATAGTTTCCAGCGACCCTGTAGCTATACAAATGTACCAGCTCCCAGTTAAGTCACAGCCCTCTAAGAAGGCGACTTCCAGTATTCCTTTTAATACCTTTCGCTTTTCCCTGGTATATATCTGTAGCAGTGTCTCTCTCGCTTGACAATGACAGACCCCCGAATATGCGACGATTTTCTGTATTTATACCAAGATGATATAGCGCCGCCCTCTGTGGCTTTCCAGCGCCGCCTGGTGGTTTCCGGACATACCCGACAAGGACGGAATTACTACTAAATAATTACTACTACTACTACTACTACCATAACCCACTGCGAGACTTCCAAGAGTTATCAGCCTTACAAGTAACCTGCCGAGTAGCCATAATGGCAGGAACTACACATGTCCCTCCGTCCCAAACTGAATGCTGTATTTGGTCTATATACGCAGAAAACATTTAACTTCAGTGGTGTCCAAATCATGTCGGCCAATTGGTTCATACTTATTCTCTAACTACTAATACACCATCACTGACACATGTACACATAAGTATGCACAACTTCTTTAGACAACAGTTGAATGGCTGGATGACGTTGTTTTCCCCGTCAAACATGAATTTGTATCCCAAATATCAACACTAAGTATTAGCTTACAAGAGTTATTTCCCCTCTATTCTCAATTACCTCAAATTCGCAATATAATGCGTATGGACGAAAATGCGTGAATGAACCAAGCATCAATTGTTTAATGTCCCAATGACGAGCCACTTTAGCCAAGACGAAGTTTCGCCCTTGTCAATTTCGCCACACACACACACACACACACACACACGCACGCACACACTCTCTCATACACGACACTCCATACACACAATAAAAAAGAACCGTATAAAGAATACAACATACATATTGTATGTTATATATATATATATATATATATATATAACTATATATATATACCCACCCCCCCTTTTCTGTAAAGTGACGGGAAATGGACATGCATGGTTAGTGACAGAAATGGGTCCACCCAGTGAGTTTTGGAGGTCAATTGTCAGTTGAAGCGCACAGTAATGTATTGTCACCACCTGCAGGGCTGACAGGTTACTCATATATTGGCGTGCACCGGGCTACTGTTGAATACCTGACTAGCTTGGAACAACCCGCTAACCTCATCTATACAATTGTAGTAAACTCGAGCAAGCTCTCTAATACACTACTGTAATGCCTGCCTTGTAACGGGGACGCCTGTCCAAATCACAGACCTTGAACGCTGAGTTACAAGAATATTGGGTTGAAAACTACCAAATGTTGGTGACCCCGAAGCACCGTGTCACCAAGCAGTTATTTGACTTAGTATTAAATATATATAATTTTCCTTTTGGCTACCTTGCCTGTAGATTAGACCAATGATGTATGCAAATGATTATTACAATGATTGGTTTGAGAACAATATAATCAGGACATTAATTTAGTAAGGATCAACTACATGTATGAACAATATAAGGAATATAAAACAAACGGTACGGGTCTAACCTATACCCCTAGCTGGCACAGTTAGCCCTGTGTGTTTCTGTACCCTAAACCCGGGGTGGGGACACGGTGATGCGAAGCACCTACTCCGAACAGTACGCTATTTGCCAACCTTAACCACTGACGAGTCACCCTAGTCACGATACCGTTACGTAATCCTTAGCAATGCCTTGAGAGCAATACTACTTCGGCAGTCTGAGACTAAGCTTTGAAACTTGACCGATAATACCCAAGAACGCAATGCCCACTGCCTGATGACAAGGTGAGAAGACTATAGCAGGCTGACCTGAAGTCAACCTACTCTGCCTGTACTACAAGTTGTCTGCAAGCAGTATAAGCCTGTCCCGAGCCTATGACCCCGAGACTACTTTAACCCTAAATACACTTGAACCTCAAAAGCTTTAATTATCTAACCGCGGCCCAGGCTGCTAATTGTGGCTAAAATTTTCCTGTCTGTCGGCATTTCAACGTCCGACAACACGGGTGTTATGTCCACAAAAGTATGTCCTATAACTTGCCACGGTGTAACTAAAGCTTTAAATAGCACGATTGTCCTTTATCTACCTATTTATCAGTTGATCCGTCTTCGATGAGATTTAGCTCTGGTATATCAATGTTCCGCTGCTGACAGTGGTTTATATAGTCATAGGTCACGTGACACCTTATCAGTACCATGTGACGTTCCGACATGTCCCGATCATTGCCGGTAGCTGCCGAATACTTGCTCTAAGGTTTTTAATAAGCGTCTGTGAGATTCGGATGTGTTTTATAAACATGTGGATTAACAATCATCAATAATATCGCCTATTTTCGTGAATTTAGGCGACTCAAACACATTTAGTTGTATGGATGACAGACAATCTGGCTTCAGTATAAACCAATATACATTAGTCCATTAGCTTCGTTGCTCGTCAGTGGATATATGATGGAATTTAGGGCGAACATTGGGACGAGTCGACTTGATCAGGTATGAAACCACCATTTCGTCACAATATTAACCCTTTCGTGGGTGGTTGGTCGGGAGCATGCGATGGGTAATTCAACGATCGGGATTCTTCCTTATCAGAATTCCGACTGGAGACCTGGTTTGACCTTCATGTACGTCTTTGGAATTTTGTATGTGACAGTTCAATCTGGTTATACCCCTTATATGAGTATTATGATTATTCATAATCCTATGTTAGGGGAAGGGGCCAATTGACTTTGGTGTGGAATGGACCTGGCACCAGGTCAGGTTAATCTAATCTCAGGGTTGAAAATATTTTCTCTCGATGTAAATATTCCGTTCTGACTTTGGGACTTACCCCCCAGTGCAGCAGGTTAAAACGGGATCGCGATCGAACCCGTTTGCCCGGCATTACATGACCTTAGCTGTTGATAGGCCGTTACATACCAATAAACAAACAAACAAACTTAACCCTTTCACCTCCATGTAACTGGAATAGGATTTTGATATGGTAATTTTGCAACCAATCCAATTTTTACAAAATGATTTTCAGACTAGTCCATTGATGAAAAGGGGGTGTTTTTGTTCTTAAAAACATGAACATTACTAGCAAAAAGTGCAGGTCTCATCTGGATCTACAATATGTGCCAATACCACTATAAAGGTATGTAGTCTTCAAAGGGTTAATGACGAGGTCATACTCCCCTGGAGTCCAACCATACTCATTTCAACTCTCGATGATGTACATGATTGGGAGCATTTTCATTGGCAGCAAGTAGCTACATCCGGGAATATGACAATTCCATGCATGAAGAACCCCAGAACAGTTGAAATGGTGTATCCATTACACATTTCAAATACAAGAAAAACACATAATATTCAGAATAATTACTTTAATACATTCTTTATTCTGGATGATGCTCTGGTGTCCACCTATTCCCGGCCTTAATGACATGAGCTGTTGATATGCCGTTAAACCCCAACAAGCAAACAATCAAACACTCCCATAGAGTAGTTCGAATGGGGACAATGCTATGCTCTCCTGTGGAACCTCGCGATACGCGAACAACAACGCGTTAATGTACTTATCCCAATCTTTGGGACGCTCGCTCGCCATGCGTTTAAGCATCTGCTTCAATGTACTGTTGAATCTCTCCACCAACCCGTTGCACATAGGACGGTAGGGAGTAGTAGTAAGTTTTTTTCTGTGATAATAGCCTACTGACCTCCCGCATTACGTTCGACGTAAATTGAGATCCGCAATCAGTCAATAATTCCTCAGGAATTCCTAATCGACTGAACATGTCTACGAATGCCTCAGCTACTCGTTCTGCTTCGATACTCGGTAATAGTACTGCATCTGGATATCGTGTGGCGTAATCTACTAGCGTTAGAATATACCGATTTGTATTATCCATTGCTGGATAAATAAATCGGTCTATAGCGTTTGAATGGCGTGTCAATCAGTGGCATGTTGCCCAGCGGTGCCTTATTACATGACCCTTCGAGATTGTTCGTGACAAATGTCGCATGACCTGCAGTATCGTGTCACGTCACCGGACACGCCAGGCCAGAAAAAAATCTGCCAAAACGCGACTTGTTGTTTTCTTTACTTCTAAGTGCCCTGACATAATAGATTCATGTGCTACCTTTAACACGGTCTGTCTAAGTTTTTCCGGAACAACTAATTGATAGTATTTTACTTTTGTTACCTGTCGTCTCAAACTGTCGATACAGTACATCTTTTCGGTACAGGAATGACGTAACGTTACCGTTCATAGAATGTTTCACGTTTCCGTTTTTTTTTGCGTTAGTATGTAATGACGTTAACGTAACGTAACGTCGCTTGTTTGTTGTTCTTTGAACTCACTACGCGAAACGTGCGATACGGCTTCCGGTACTCGCAGTTTCCGGTACGATTCATCGCTCTTCCACGGTGGTAATAACGCCCACTGGCCTGCTCCTGCCTCTACTCCTGCCTCTATGTATTGCATCCTCCATTTCTGGTTCGTCGCCGGTGCCTGCAAAGCTTACCTTCTTTTGCCCATAGGCACCAGTATCATTTCCTCAAGGGCTGCAGCTCGATGCATGTGACCTCTTCTTGGGCAGTCTGGAGCTACATGACCTTGACCTCCACAATGGTAACATGTAATGGTACGTCTGTCATTCTCTCTGTACCTTTCCCTACTACTATCTCTACTTCTCTCGCCACTTCTCTCTCTACCATTGTTACGAGATCTGTCATTGCCTCGATATCTCTCACCTTGACCTCTCACCTTCCTTTCATAACCTGTGTTACGATTGTCACTTTTCGCTCTATTGTCTCGGTTCTCTCTCTGTACTACGTACTTTGTACCGCCTCTGGCTTCCGCAAAGAAGTCAGCTTGCACTGCCATCTCATGTACTTTGTTAATGACCTTTTCCTTTAGAAAAAACGTACAATTCACGATTGCAAGTGCTTAGTAACTGATCCATGAGCAAAAACTATATCGCGCCTTCGTAAGTACGTTCAACTTTGCCTAGTTCCAACCACCTATCAAGATAACTCTTAGCCCTGTTGATATATTGAACAAATGTCTCACCCGGCTCTGGCTTACCGTTCTTCTCAAATTCCTTCCTAAACCTTTCGACGGTTAAGTCAAACCTTTTGGGCAAGGATGTCTTCAATGTGTCATTATCAAGAGCATCTTCCAACGATAAACGGGAGTAAACATCGAGAGCTTTGCCCCTTAATAATGTGCTAAGGTGTAATGACTACTGACCTTTCGGCCAACCTTGCATTTCCGAGTAACGTTCAAACCGTGCCAGATAACTATCCATATTGTCCTTATCTTGATCAAAATATGGTAATTTCGGACCTTGTGGTATCTTATTTTCGACTACTGGACTATACTTATCCGATATTCCCATTTCTGCCTTCGCTATCTGAACTTTCTGCGTTGTCAGTAACGCACGCATATTGCATTCGTACTCCAATCTAACTTTTGTAATTTGCAAATCTATTCTTACCTTTTCCATTTCTCGTTCCTCCATCAATCTGTCTGCCTCAAGCTTATCTTTCTCCATCAGTCTCTCCACCTCTTTTGCTAGTCTCTCATCCTCAAGCCTATCTTTCTCAGCCTGACTTTCAGTCTCAAGCCTATCTTTCCCAGCCTGTCTTTCTACTAGTATATCTCCTCTCTCTCTCTCTCTCTCTCTCTCTCTCTCTCTCTCTCTCTCTCTCTCACTCTCTCTCTCCTCTCTCTCTCTCTCTCTCTCTCATCTCTCTCTCTCTCTCTCTCTCTCTCTTGCTCTTCTTTCACGAAGGACCTTAACTCCATCCCAGTTAAGCCTAATTCCCTGCCTACGTCCATTAACTCTTTAATGGTCGACATGATTGCCTTCTACTGTCTCAACAAAATAGTTACTTAGTCACGAGGCGGAGTGTACTATGTACAGCTCTCTGGAATACGGGGTCTCAGCACTACTGTCACGAGGACTGTGCGAGTCTCAACCCGATTCACGCCTTATTGGGTAATGTCAAATCCGGTATGTATTGTGTTCCTACCCACCCGACTAATACTAGTCCAACACGTATTTACACTGGTGGGGAATTTAAGTTATATGTCACCGTCTCACCTATCTCATATTGCGTCCCATATCGTGAAGAAATTTGGGATATACGTCACCTTCCCACTAGGCTGGTATTTACAATTATGGGAAATTTCTCATACACTAAACAAACATTAGATGGTCAATTGTGCTATAGTCATAAAACGATTAACCACACACCAACAAAATGGACCCTGGGTCTAATGTTATAACTCGGAAAATAGTGAATCTGTCTCAGATCAAACCCAACCAAGTAGAACGACCCCTATTTTTAGGGATACGCGTTGTGTCTCTTCACGGACAGATTACATATTTAATAATAGTTTTCCAATTGTCAGGGTGAAAGAGACTTACCTTAGCGCCGAGGTGTACAGCTTGCCGCTTGTCTTGGTGGTGATGCTATTACCTGTACATGGCTCGCAGATCCTGTGGTGGGTTGAACACATGATAACGGGTTATATTGCAAGATAGTCAGTGTAAGGATTGGGGTGTATATCTCAGTAAGATGGACAGGGGTAACACTTATCCTTGTTGTAATCCCTACTTTTACATGTAATCCCTACTTTAACGGACGTCTCGGACAAGAGTAAACCTATCTCATATTACTGATTTTCATCAGTATGACCCTGGGGTCCTCTCCACACCATCCTTGTTGTTCCCAGTAAACTATAATCCCACTTCTGACACCATTTGTCACGCCAGGGTGACACCTGGGCTAGTCCTACTGAAGGGATGGAACACCAAGCACGTTGTGGACAGAGACAACAAGGTATATTTTTTACAATGAACTGTATTTACATAAATGAAATGCACAAACAATGGACGGTAATGTCAGTACGGACAACGTCCCCTAGTAGCCACCGTCATAGGCACTTGCACAACCAAGGCACCTCCACGATTCTGGAACAGGTATAGTTCAACATTATACTTCATCATGATCAGGATCAATATCCAATGTTAGAGTTCCGTTAATTAACTCCGGCTTCCGCCATGATGGGAGTGACGTTCTAATGATGTCGTAAAGTTACTTTTAACATAGAATACTGAGCCTACTTGGGCGGATGGGGCCAATAACACATGGTGAACGTCCCTTAGAGATTCATCGTCCTTGGACGGAATGACGTCACCGGAATGATGCCCCACTCGAATACGCCCTTGGTCCACGCGGAGCAGAGTCGTGTTGTGGACTCCAGAATAAATATATATGTGTTGCGTACTGGTTCTACGCATACATATAGGATGGACGTGCCGTCGCTGGTTGCTGACTGGCTGGCTGACTGCATGGCTGGTGTACTGTCTGGGACTACAAAACACCAACAGTGTTGTTACCAGAATGTAACGTGTTATAGTCTCAATAATAGTCACAGTAGTGCACATGAAATCAATATCATGATTGCATGGCAATACTAAACATCATCATATATTAACAAAGATGGAAACATGATAAATTGCAATGTACACAAAGATATTTTCAATAATTTGAAGAAGGGGGCTGATGGAATTCATAACTCGGAAAATGTGATATAACACATTAATGAATAGCCACTATATCTAGTGTACCCAACGATGTATCTCTTCACAGCCGTACATGTGAAATACAGACGTCATTTACAGTTGTTTACCATTAGTAAACAAACATTTAATTGCGACAGGCCTTACCCTGATCAGACTGCCCGTGGCCAACTGCGCTAACTTAATAAAGAGCAACTGTGCCAAGTACACAGTATTACATTACTAATCAATAAACACTGTATACTCTAATCAGACTGTAGGATTCCACAGGCTGACCCAAAACATCAGTGATTGAAATAAATTATACTTCACATCATGTCCTTATTGCAGCTTACTGACGTATAGTGCAGAACTGTCTGATCTGTTCTATCCTGGTCGCAATAGCATTTACAATATTTACAATACACTGTGAACGTATATGACTTAATACAATGAATGTACAGACGACTGGGTTAGGAGTTTACATCTGTCCCCCATAGAGTAAATGAAAGTGGTCCAGAAAATTCACGTCACAGAACTGATATTGGACTGAATCGTAATATAAAATGCATAACTAATGTTAGTGAACATTTCAATCGAGTTCGCCCTTCGTTTACAAATACAATAAATTGCTAATGCAATTAGTCAGAGTGACATGCAACAAAAACACATGAGAATAATATGCCATTACAATACTCACGGAATGCTCCCACATGCCAGTCCTGTAATCGTTATCATTTACACGTACACACGACGAATTAATGAATCAAAAATATTTGATTAAGGGAGATAATCTACATCAGCGGATACATGCCATAAACACGGCTTTTATTGACCAAGCGTTTGGTCGAAACGGGTCCAAATAACTCAGGTAAATGAAATAGCGCAGTATTATCGAGGATACGAAGGATACGATAACGATGCGTAGAATTTCCGATCTTGGCAAGATTCAGACTTAAATGGCAGCATTAGAAAGTAAGTAAAACATATGTACTCACCAATTCCCTATGAAAGCTTGCGATCCAATGTGTCACAAGAATGTAATTGAGTGTCCGACTGATAGTATATGGTGCTTCATCAAATATATATGCCCACCCTAGTGCACAAATTTCCTCATGTAGTCTGCCTGTCAATGTAAAACTATGTGCCAACATTTGGCTTACAATTTTGCGTAAGTGGACTAATGTTCTAACAGTCAATCTAGCTCATGAGATATCCGGTGAATTAATCTGAAATACGTCAGTCATAAGTAGATATGACCTACTAGGTAATTAGCGAACCTGTTGTTAATTGTAGAGCGCGTGATGAATACCGGATTATCTGTGAAATTGTTTCTTTATTGTTAGCAATTCGCAAACATGTGCATTTATAAAAGAAACACATATTTTAATAAACAGTTTGTTTTAATTTACATGCTAAAATTTATAAAATTGCAAAGCAAAAACATGTAGAGTGGTTTCCCTTTAAATATTTACATGACGATTCGTCCCTATCTGAACTCGCCCCAGAGGCAATGCTACACGATAATTATTTAAATTGTTCACGATTATGATTTTTTTATTTACAATCTATCGGTCCTTGCTGGATTTAATCACTTGTAAATTTAGTTGCTAACTGTTCATTTCTTAATTGATGTTTGCAAAATAGTACATCACAGCAGGTGACAAGGTACCGACATGTTAATTGCCGCGATTTATGACAGCAGGTCGGGGTTAATCAGCTGTGAAATTGTTTAGATATGGTCAGTGACTGGTTCCCGAATATCGGTTTCCGGCACGTAATGCCGGATAACAGAGCTGGTACCAGCGACGCCGGGTACCAGCGATGCCGGGTACCGGCGCCGTTATCATGGTTATGACGCACATTATATGGTCAGTGACTGGTTCCCGAATATCGGTTTCCG
Organism: Conchocele bisecta; assembly: GCA_029237695.1. Lineage (NCBI taxonomy): Eukaryota > Metazoa > Mollusca > Bivalvia > Lucinida > Thyasiridae > Conchocele > Conchocele bisecta. The sequence goes on along the minus strand of CM055279.1, from coordinate 29,727,902 downwards.
TAATGCCGGATAACAGAGTTGGGTCACAGCGCTGGTACCAGCGACGCCGGGTACCGGCGCCGTTATAACGCACATTAAATAAGACTTAAACTGTGTATTCGTTTGCGGGAATTCCCTGCCGGTGCCGGAAGCCGAATTTGCCGGTATATCGAGCAGATTAAAGAGCATGCCGATTGGTTTGGCGGCTTATTGTGCCGGGAGGCGAATATGCCGCTATAACGTGTGCCGCTGTAACGAATTCTAACTGTAGTTGGATTTTAGACTGCAAACAATAAACATGTGAAATATTATTTTAAACTGACATTAATTATAAAAGATTCCCAATCAGCAACACGCCGCTGCTACATAACTTATATCTCTGTTTTTATTTCAACAGAGTAAAGAAGAAAATTGTAAACAATCTGGTATGGAAAAAAGTTAAATTTTTATGCCCCAGCACCAAATGGTTTCAGGGGCATACAGTAAAACTCGCTTCTAACGAATTTCTGTGGACCAGCATTTTGAGTTTGTTATAAATATTCAAGATTCGTTGTACAGATACAAAGCAAGTTTGTTATAAGCAAGTTTTACTGCATAGCGTTAAGCTTGTCCGTCCGTAACATACGACCCTGTCCAGAAATCATTAACCCACAGGTAAATGGATTATAGTTTCCTAATTTCCTTAGAATACAACTGTCTTTATGTTTTACATATAGCTTCTACAAGTACTTGGGCATCATTCTAATTTCTTTGCCAATATAACAAGCCCCCGCTGCTGCTGGGGTCAAGGTCGCACACTTAAGACAGCACATGAAAAGTTAACCTTTAGGTAAATTGCAAATAGTTTTTGGTTTCCGTTGATCAATAGTCTTCATAATTTTGCATATGACTTCTACAGGTACAAAATAACCAGCCCCCGCTTCTGGGGTCAAGGACAGCACATGAAAACTTAACCTTCTTGTAAACTGCTAATAGTTTCTGTTGTCTTTGATTGACTGTCTTCATGTTTTGCATATGCCTAAAACAAATACCTGGGCATCATTCTGTGCAAAAATATCAAACCCTCAATGCTGCTGCCAGGGTCAAGGTCACACACTCAGCGGGCATTCGTTCGCAGACATGCCGCATTACTAGTTATGTTTTAAAGTTTTTGTTTATTGTTCCCAACTTTGTATAGAGCTGAAATGAAACATCAGTTTAAGCAGTTTTAGAGTCAAACAAAGGTGTGTTTTTAGCTCACCTGAGTGAAGCTCATGTGAGCTATTGTTACCGCAATGTGTCCGTCGTCGTCCGTTGTCGTCCGTGAACATTTTCAAACGTCTTCTCCTCGGTAACCATTGGGCCTATAGTCACCAAACTTCATGGTCATGGTCCTTAGGTAGGGGGATTACAAAATTGTTAAAATGACGTCATCACGTAATCCAAGATGGCCGCAGTCTAAAAATAGCACAAATTCTTCAAAAATCTTCTCAAGAACCGCCAACCGGATTTCGACAAAACTTGGTAGGAATGATCGGCGTACATTGCTCTTTCAAAGTTGTTAAAATGGTGACCCCGGGGTCAAAAATGGGCGTGGCCCGTGGGGTCAAATTGGTGTTAAATTTTATTTTTGACCGAATATGGTCATGTCATATATCAAATTGAAGGTATCAATGAGGCGATCACTCTGGTGCATTTTTTGTCGAAATCGGATTGTTATGTCATCCAAGATTGCCGCCGAAAGGTCAAAAGGTCGTTCTTTTATTAGAGATTTCAAAATTCTTCTTCACATGAACCGCTTGGCCCGTGGTAGCCAAACTTAAAAGTTATGGTCCATGGGTGAAGCCTTTTCAGATTTGTTAAAATGGAGGTCATCGCTACCAAGATGGCCGCCGTCTAAAAATAGTATAAATTCTTAAAAAATCTTCTTCTCATGAACCGCTAGCCGGATTTCGACGAAACTTGGTAGGAATGATTGATGTACATTGCTCTTTTAAAGTTGTTAAAATGGTGACCCCGGGGTCAAAAATGGGCGTGGCCCGTGGGGTCAAATTTTATTTTTAACCGAATATGGTCAGGTTATATATCAAATCGAAGGTATCAATGAGGCGATCACTCTGGTACATTTTTTGTCGAAATCGGATTGTTATGTCATCCAAGATGGCCGCCGAAATGTCAAAAGGTTGTTCTTTTATTAGAGATTTCAAAATTCTTCTTCACATGAACCGCTTGGCCCATTGTAGCCAAACTTAAAAGTTATGGTCCATGGGTGAAGCCTTTTCAGATTTGTTAAAATGGAGGTCATCGCTAATCTTAGATGGCCGCCGTCTAAAAATAGCATAAATTCTTAAAAAATCTTCTTCTCATGAACCGCTAGCCGGATTTCGACTAAACTTGGTAGGAATGAATCGATTTACTATGCTCTTTCAATGATGAGGCGATTGCTCTGGTGCAATATTTGTCTGAATCGGATGATTATGTCATCCATGATGGCCACCAAAAGGTCCATTTATTCAAGATTTTGAACATCTTTTTCTCAGGAACCACATGGCCGATGCTGGCCAAACTTCATAGGAAGTTAAGATATTTGGGTGAAGCATTTTCAGATTTGGTAAAATGACAGACATCGCCTAATCCAAGATGACCGCCATCTAAAAATAGCACAATTTTTTTAAAACAAACTCAATGTCGCATTCTCCACTGGTGTTCATGGAGTCAGGTGAGCGAATTAGGGCCATCATGGCCCTCTTGTTTATAAACAGAAATGCATATAAAATGAGAACATTGTTTTATTTATGTGTACAATCTAGACACAACACTCAAAAGTTAATGTGTCTTAGTATAAAATGCTTCTAAATTTATATATTTTGTTTTCCTTTCAGCTCTAACATGTGTTTGTTGCGCCCGCTTGCAGATAGTGCGATATACATGTAGTCGGCTGTTTGGCATACATCCGGATTGCGTTAAGTTTTTGTTATCATCCCCTCACGGTAGGCGAAAGGGGATATAGCATTAGTCCATGTCTGTGCGTGCGTCCATCTGTACCACTTTTGTTATCACAATAACATTTGAACCGTTGGAGGGATTCCAGTAATATTCTGTAGCCATTGGTATCTGAACATATCTTTGTCGCATGCGTACACCTGGATTTCCCAGGTCCAAGGTCAAGGTCACTGGTTGACTGTTAGTGTTTAGCAAATGCGTTAACACAATTTCTTTGGAACTGCTTGATGGATTTCAATAATATTTGGCAACAGTGTATACCTGAAGCAGGGTTGTACCTAGGTCCCAAACTCTGGGGGACATTTTGGACTTTGAGGCCCCCTTTCATTATAAGCGAATGGGCAAGTCCAAAATTTTAGGAGACATTTGCTTTCTGATGTGGGAAAATGTCCCCCGGGCTCGCTCTAGGCACAACACTGCTGAAGATAATGGACTGTCACATTTGTACCCGGGTTCCTATGCCCATGGTCACAAAATTAGACAGCATTTACGTTACTATCAAGGCTGCCAGAGAGAGGATTGTCTTAGTGCTAACGAGCACTTCTTGTTAAAGTTTTTCTTGCCAAGAATGTTTCCCGCGTGCAACTTTTCAACTAGAGCGAATGCAATGGAAACTGGCAGAGGCGCGACTATAGTCGGCGCTTTTTCCGGCGTCGTCCGCGTCGTCCGTTTTTTTTTGTAAGGCAAATCCGTTAAAGTTATTGTCAAATGCCTCGGCAGGCGCGATACCGCTTCCGTGGCGGAATTCTTGTTGACTATAGTCGGCGCTTTTTCCGTGGTCGTTGTCTTCGTCGTCCGTTTTTTTAGTAAGGCAAAAATGTTAAAATGATAATATCATCAGTCTTTGCCTAGGGATGATGCTTTGTTACGCACACCCCACGTCTGAATTCTCAAGGTCAAGGTCAAAATATTTTATTATTAATAAAATTTAGCAAATTCGCCTGGGGTGATACAAAAAAAATATATGCGTCCGGAGTTCGATACACGGTGACAAAATCTGTGGTCCCAAACTCTTATACATATAATTATATATACCACACATTGCATGTTCATTTGCATGTTGTTATGTATCAATCAATTTCCCTTGAATTTCCATTTACATCTCAGATGAAGATGGAAATCCAGCCCAAAATCCCACATGTAACAGTGACAGTGATTCCAACATGGAAACGCCACTAAGAAGGAAAAGATCGACAGATCATACTACTGGAAGTTGTCCATCTAAAAGCATCAAGAAATTACGGCTGCCAGTTGTTTCATACAAGCAATCAGGTAAAACACATATATGTTCTAGAACGGTTCTGCTCAAAGTAAGAATTCAGCAAATTTGAAATTCGTACTTTCCGCAAGACCATGTGTGCACAATTTGGAATCGGGACGAAGTAAAATTCTTCCATGTATCTGTGCAAAGTGGGAATAATCAATACAGGATCGGTTTATGAGCAGCTAAAGGATGTCGAATAAGAGAACTGAAGACAATTTTTGGATTAATTTCATTTTTACTCAATAAGACACGTGTTGCATGTAAAATGCTGATTATAGAACAATATATTTAACACAATTATGTCAAAACTAAACCACTTTGAACTGTCTCGTAAAGCGTAAAGGTTTAAATGTGCTTTTATTGGGACGGTCCATGATTAACACCTTCGCCTTAGAATCTGGCAAACTGAGGTCGAGTGCCAGAGATACTGAAATCTTCTCTCTAGTATTTCCTGTCCCGCAAAAGGGACTGGACCAGCTGCTACTGGTTCTCACCTAGAATATCCAGAGTGGGCTGGCCGATTCTACATAGGGCCTTCCCACCGTGCATTGGAATGCTGCTCAAAATTAGACCTAAATTGGCCAATAACTATACCCGGCATTGGCAGACACCTATCAAGGCTTCAAGTTAGGGATTAGCTTAATAATGTTAATGTGCATTTCTTGTTATTAATTATTTAATTTATTATAGCCCCTCCCTCCCGCACCCCTCGCAACAATATTGTTGTGGGTGGCGGGTATACTGGATTCACGTTGTCGGTTCGTCCGTAACATTTTTGTTTCTGCAAGTTCTCTATAACCGATCTTCATGAAACTTCACATGTGCATTGATATCAATGAGGGCAAGATACCTATTGAATATGGGCTTTGCCCATCCAAGGTCAAGGTCATTGTTGCTAAAAATAGATTGCTGGGTCAGGGCCAGGGCGGGGGTATTCTGTAAGTCCTCGCTTAATGACAAATCAAGTTTAACGTGGCCACCACTCCTGCCGTATTCAGTGCCCCAGCCCTAACTCAAGGTCAAGACATAGAAAAAGACATAGAAATAACGTGCCTGCATACATATGTGTGTCAGTCCGTCCGTAACACATTTAGCATTTGCATTTAGCAAATGTGTTGAGCTCAATTTCTGTTGAATCTGTGGGTGGATTTCAATAATATTTGGCTTCAGTGTATATGTAAACATGTTAAGGTAACGCAATCAGACTTGGTATTTGCATGACTATCAAGGCGGCGAGCAAGGGGATTAGCTTAGTGATAATGCTTCTTGTTTACCTTTCAGGAATTTCGGCTTGCTTTTGCCAAGTGTTTTTATGAACTTTCTGTACAGAACAGTATTATCCAGTCACAAAATTATCAAGTGTACCCAATAGCTTTTGTGTGCACCTGATATGCCAAAAGTTAAAATAGAGAATATATTGTGGGTGTATCTGCCCCCAATACACGCATTATCAAGAGCCTGGACAGTAAGAATTTTAATCTACCAACCGTGTTCTCTATCCCCTCACCATAGGCGAAAGGGGATATAGCGATAGTCTATGTGGGTGCATGCATGCATGGGTCTGTTCATCCGTCATATGGATTTCAATAATACATGTACTTGACAACGATGTATGTAACATAATTGGGTCACATATGTACCCGGGTTTCTAGGTGACCAATCCAACTTTGAGGCGAGCGAGGGGATTAGCTTAATAGTGATAACAAACTCTTCTTCAATCTTGTTTGTTATCAAGTTCTTTTCATTTATATCTCAGATGAACAACTGGATGATTCAGATGGAGATCCAACCTTCAACCCTATCCATAACAATGACAGTGATTCGGAAATGGAAATGGAAATCCAACCTCAAATGCCACCTAAACGGAAAAAAAGATGGACAGAGGAAGAAAATATTATCTTTAGAAACTATTTCAGAGATTATATCACTAGGAAAACACTACCTTCAGGAAATATCATTAAAAAAGTGCAAACAAAACTGAACAGGTCAGTCGCGCAAATCAGAACAAGAATACACAACGTTATTACTGGGAAACAAGTTGTGTAACTTTTTGCTCATCACAATATTGAGCATATTTCAGAGGGAGTGACACACAATGATTATAAAAAGTTTGGAGTTCTTGTATGGTTCTTGTGACTGTATCATCACCGAAATATTTAGTTTTATTTATTGTACATGCACCCATGCTGCTCATGTGTGCAAGGTCACCATTATTAGTTATTGTGATTGATCACGGTGCTCGTGGTCATATTGCCCGTTTGAAAGTTGTATTTACCCCAGGCGAAGCCGAGGGTAAATATAACTTTCAAACGGACAATATGACGCCATGTGGATCGTGAACAATCACAATATTAAACAAATTTGTCATACCGCAGATCCTTTACTGATTTATCATGATACCCACACCTTTCGTCTGTCAGTTTTATCCTGCTATTTCTCTGAATATTTTCAACACTTCCCGTTTGTTTATATTTTTTACCAATATGGCTAACGGTAGATCGATTTATTCCAAATGTCTCAGCGATTTTACAGCTCGGAATTAGTGCTGAGTAAATCCAGAACAATGTTTTTCACTTCATCTTGACAATTCTTTTCGTTTTTCACGCATTATTTACATTCCGAAACTAAGGATATGACGTCACTAAAAAGTATGACATCACCCGGTGTCGTGCCTCGTGTTGTCCCATTCTTATTGTATCCATGGTGAATTACGATCAAGCTACACCAGTTTAATAAATATCAAAAGAAATGCAGCTCTACATTAAAAATACGCACAACGTCGGCCATGTTTGTTGCAACACTTATGGCACGGTAATGTTGGCCGCCACTGATGGTCAACACCGTCGATATAGACTGCCAAGCTAGCCAATGAGAATGCAAGGATTTTATCTGCTGTATGACAAAATTTACTGTGACAAGCACCACAACATGGGCTGTGTCTTACATAGTCAGTTTTCTAGTTTTATTCAATTTATTATTTATCTAAAAGGGATAAAATGAACCTCTGGTGTTTTTATGCTTTTTAGAAAGTGAGTGTAATAAATCCACTTAACCCTTATCCTGCTGCAGACGACAAGTAGCAGACGCAAATTGCTAAATATTCTTGCTATTTCTCTATGAAAACATGCAGTCATTTCATTAGAATTGTCTCCAGGAATAATGAAAGTATTTTTAAATGTCATCTGCCAATTGTCATCTGCAGCAGGATAAGGGTTAAGATGAACATGAGTTTAGGATACTAACACTACAGTGTGTGTAACCTCCTGAATGTATTGAATACACTCGGTAATTAGTCATGAATCTATGATTTCTTATTACACTAGTTTATTACCACGCAGTGGGTGGGAGCACGCGAAGGGTAATTTAACGATCGGGGTTCATCCTTACCGGAATGCCGACTTACATGGTTTGGCCCTCCTGTACATTTTTGCTTTGCTACTTGAGAGCTAAATCCTGTTATGCTCCATTAAGAAAGTAATAAGATTAGAGCGTCCGCGTCATCGTCCGTGTCGTCGTCGGCGTCATCCGTTTTTTTGTAAGGCAAATGCGTTAAATGTTATTGTTTTTTCACAACACGGTCTCGGCGGTACCGCTTCCGTGGCGGAATTCTTGTTTATGTATGATCTTCTGCAATTACACTGTTGCAATGCCATTTTTTGTCGCGCCTGCTTTAGCAGAGGCGCGACTATAGTCGGCGTTTTTTACGTCGTTGTCGTCCGCGTCGTCCGCTTTTTTTTGTAAGGCAAATGCGTTAAAAGTTATTGTCAAATGCCTCGGTAGGCGCGATACTGCTTCTGTGGCGGAATTCTTGTTTGAGGTATGATGTTCTGCAATTACACTGTTGCAATGCCATTTGTTATGTTATGATGTTCTGCAATTGCACTGTTGCAATGCCATTTTTTATGTATGATGTTCTGCAACCATTTAAATGACAGCGAATGTAGTCCTTGATCAGGATTTACCAGGATACATGTATTTGAGTCGGTGCATGATATATTTTGTGAGTCAAATATGGTCTTTTAAAGTTTTTAATCCCTGCAACCCCACTCTTAGAGGTTTCTGCAACCCTCTATAGAGGTTTGCAAACACTAGATCCAGATGCAGATGAGCTTGCTCATTACGAGGATCTGCACTTTTGCAAATGATTTTCCAAAAACTATATTACCTGTTGTCATAAATGGACTGTCCTATAAAGTGACGTTTTCCAGCGACATGATTGGTCATAAAATAAACATAGGCCAGTCCATGTAGTTAGACAGGGGGAAAGGGTTAAGTTCATTTGACTGAAACCTAATTGATTGCAGATTGCTCATTTTGAATTTTGCCAAAAACTTCATCTGATGTAAAAGACATTTACCCAGATGTGATCTTCTGTGAAAAAATTGCAATTTTGTGATCCGCTTTAGCAGATATTCTCTGTTCTATTTTTTGTGATTTACATTGTTCTCAATGTTGTGTTCCAATGATGTTACAGATGGGTTGGTAATCTCTTGTGGCACAGGCACCTGGCGTGGGTGGCAGGTGGGAGCACGCGATGGGTAATTTAACGATCGGGGTTCATCCTTACCGAAATCCCGACTGGAGACCTGGTTTGGCCCTCGCATACGTCTTTGGCATTTTGTATGTGACAGTTGAATCTGGTTATATCCCTTATGTGAATATTACGATATTCGTAATCCTATTTTTATAGGGAAGGGGCCAAGTGACTTTGGTGTGGTATGGACCTGGCAACCAGGTCAGGTTATTCTAATTTCAGGGCTGAATATATTTGTTCTCGATTAAATAAATATTCCGTTCTGATTTTAGGATTTTCCCCCCAATGCAGCAGGTTAAAATGGGATTGAACCCGTTTGCCCGGCCTTACATGATCTTAGCTGTTGATAGGCCGTTAAACACTAATAAAAGAAAGAAACAAAACAAACAAACAGGCACCTGGCAGCATACCAGGACGTTTTGAATATTTTATTGTAAATTCAGTGCTGAATTCACTATTTTCTCCCCATAGAGGTACAGGTATGGGACTCAAAGCCGTCGACCCATCCGTATATGGCTTTTGCTGTTGCACGGGCGTAAAACTCCAACAAACAGATGGGTTGAACTGGAAATGCATTTAATTTTGTTTTGTTCTGCCTGTAACAGCATTTTTGTTCAGCAAATGAGATGTGCCATGACTTAACCTACCTTGCAACATGTAAAATTTTTGCCGTAAATGAGTTTGATTTATAGTCATATTATTATGCCCCATCACGATAGTCCCTTCGTCCATCGTGCTTGGTTAAGAAGATTGTACGAGTTTCTC
>CM055279.1:29693091-29717878 GCA_029237695.1 Conchocele bisecta | reverse complement strand
ACCACACATTGCTGCTAATCAAGGGAACAATTAAGCTAACTGTTAAGCCGTTAGGGTTGGGACAAAAAACAAGTTTTAAAGGATACATGCTGTGTGGTTACATGCATATATATATGTAAAAACTGAAACGTTAGTGTTAAGGTACATTATATTTGCTATTAAAAAGAACATTTTCCTTTGTTGTATGTTTATTTATTTTGTTTCAGCACATAAATACAAATGTATATGGGAAAGGCATCAATTAAGGTGTTTGGCTTCATTTGGGTACTTTTCAAAATATGTTTAAGAAAGTTTTGGGGACTAAACCTAAATATTTCAATGGTTTCCATTTATAGGTTTATGTCCACATATTGTATATACATTGAAAACATGTAAAACAGTTAATACAGAATATTTTCTAAATAAAATATATTTAAAAAAAAATACATGTCGCACAAAAACAGCTATTTCTTGAGAAATTCTACAGCTTCAAATGTTCATAGCTTTTACAACCGATCAACCGATTTGCCTGAAATTTGAAACATAAATGGTTTCAGACTGCCTTATCATAAAAGTCAACTGTTAATTTATATTTGTGCAAAGATTGTTCTTTTATATTACGGTATGTACAATCTTGGCTTCACTAAAAATTACCCTTATTTGCTATAGGCCATAATACTGGCAATATTGAAAAGTATGACTGTTGGTTCAAATCATAATTACCATGATTACTGTTTGCAAGTAAATGCAAGCCAAATCTTTCAAAATATTTATTAAAATGTACTTGCTTTTGAATAAAAATATATTCCAGTATTTGGAATTTTGCAAACTGTAGATCTAGGTGGGCCAGCTCAGAACTGTTGCATAAGGATCTGTGCTGTTTGTGAGCATTCAGATTAAACAAAAATATTCTGATGAATTTACTACCCAAGAGCAGATATCCACTGGTGAAAGGGTTAATCAACATGTTGTTTTATTTCAGGTCGTGGTATAATAGCAGCAGTAACAATACCAAAAGGTAGCTTTGTGATATATTACCATGGAAGGAGGGTACACGAAGAGCCATCCGGTGATGACACCTATGTTTATGAGTTACAAGGGAGAAGACGTACTTGGTAAGTTTATTTAATACATTGGGCTGCCTCCTCATCAGATAGTTATGAATGTGATGGCTTGTTCAGAAAGTGTACCGGTATATAAAAGTTTCTTGCCTCAGTTGCTTGAATTGTAACACATTGACAACTTTTTATGGCCCCGGTTTCGAAGAGCCGGCGGCATATAGTTTTCGGACTGTCCGTCCGTCCGTCCGTCCGGAATTCACATTAAGAAGTTTGTAAGAGTTTCTCAAATATGCCGCCGGGGGCATTCGCGTTCGATAGACGCATTTCTTGTTCAAATTTAAATCAAATTCAGCCCAGTAGCATGAATGATGTATGGCACCCTTGAACGTATCTGAACACCTTTTTAGGATTGATGCCTCCGATGATGATGGGTCGTATGGTAGACTGATCAATGATGATCACGTAGCGCCAAACCTTCTTGTGAAGGTTATAAAACTCAATGGAGAGGATTTTCCAGCGTTCTTCACTCGAAGAGATATCTGTCCAGGAGAGGAACTGAGTTATGACTATGGTGGTGGAGATTATCCGTGGAGAAAGGTATGACTGAGTCTTATACGTATCTCTGATATTCTCTACAATAGCCTAGGTACACAAAGCCATATTGTATGAGGAAGAAATATCATATATACTTTTTATCCCCCACCATGTAGCGGATGGGGGATATAGGAATGGTCTTCGTCCTTCCGTACGTCCGTCCGTCCGGGTTGATGTCCAAGAGTAAGCGGCCAAGGGGCGGGAGCCTAACACAAAAGAATCCTTTGTTTCATTCCGTCTGGCCCCTTGTTCTATTGTTAACAAGGGGCCATCTCTTTGATCTTGAACAATGGAAATGGCCCCTTCCTCCATATAAGAAGAATGTCCGTCCATCCGTAACATTTCGTGTCCGCTCCATGTCTCCTAAACGCATGGAAAGATTTTCTTAAAACTTGGATCAAATGTACGCCTCTTCAAGGTTAAGGTGATAGACCAATGTCAAACCTTTGCAGCCTAGATTTCGTGTCTGTTCCATACCCCCTAAACATCTCGAATTATTTTTTTAAAACTTTGGTCAAATGTTCACCTTATCGAGACGATGTACAGTGTCAGTGTCCGTACGTCCCGATATTACCATATTCTTTAGTAACTTCTACATGGCTTCACATATTATGTCAATATTTATACACGTCATACATGTACATATCAACATGCCTTACACACTCCACCCCCCAGTACTTCGACCTTGACCTTTGCCCTTGACCTTTTCCACTTTAAATGTTTGCTTGGCACTTTGGCACTTTGGGACAAATCTACGTGCACGTTTCTCAATCCTACAATAACTTCTCAATACTTTTGCCAATCCCTTAAATATTTAGCGGGTACTTCGACCTTGACCTTTGCCCTTGACCTTTTCCACTTTAAATGTTTGCTTGGCACTTTGGGACAAATCTACGTGCACGTTTCTCAATCCTACAATAACTTCTCAATACTTTTGCCAATCGCTTAAATATTTATACACATGATACATATGAACATGCCTTACACACTCCACCACCCAGTACTTCGACTTTGACCTTTGACCTTCACCTTTTCTACTTTAAATGTTTACTTAGCACTTTGGGACAAATCTACGTGCACGTTTCTCAATCCTACAATAACTTCTCAATACTTTTGCCAATCGCTTAAATATTTATACACATGATACATATGAACATGCCTTACACACTCCACCACCCATTACTTCGACCTTCACCTTTGACCTTCACCTTTTCCACTTTAATTGTTTACTTGCCACTTTGGGACAAATCTACGTGCACGTTTCTCAATCCTATACTAACTTTCACACACGCATTGCTCCAATGGTCCTCTACCGCCCTGTGACAAATCCACATTCGTCCTGCCCCCGCTAAGCACAGGGTCAAGGTCACAGACTTGGTGCGTTTGAAACCTTAACATTCAGTTAAATGGCTTATAATTTGTGTTTCCTTGCTCGGATCTGCTTCACATTTCACACACGCATTGCTACAATGGTACAATGGGGGCATTTGTGTGCCGACAGGCCACATTTCTAGTTTCATATAGTGTCCCCTGGGTCAAAAATAGGGGTCAAATTTCACATTTGACCGAATATGGTCATGTCATATATCAAATCGTAGGTATCTACGAGACGCATCGCTCTGGAGCACTTTTATGTAGAAATCAGATGTTACGTCATCAAAGATGGCTGCCGAAAGGTCGTTATTTTAAACGATTTAAAACGTAATAATTCCAGGTGAGTTATACATGCCCATATGGGCCTCTTGTTTTACATAAGACTGCAAATATCTCCTAAATGCATCAATGTCATAACCCCAAATTTGTACCATAGCTTTAGCACATATATACAAACTATAATATGTCCTTTTAACTTTAATGTTGATTATATCATTGCTCTGTAAATCTGAATCATGATCACAATTCATCATATTATGTAAGGAAGTTATCTATTTCTATGGCCATAAATGTATGCTTATAGTGTGAATGATATAGAATGGTTAGTGTGATCAATGTGAGGAATCTTGAGAGCAAATTATATGGTTATAGCTATACATGTAGTATGTCAAGAGTTATTTATATTTGAAGTTTAAAAACAAACGCTCGTATAAAGATTTCTCAATTGTTTCTGCTGTAATTTGCATACTTAATTTTGATTGGTCGAGTGTGATTGAGTAAGCTGAGGTCGGGTTTAGTTTCAGGATACAGTCAGAATTCGTTACAACGGGATAGTTCGTCAGAGATGAATCTGCCGTTATAACGAATATGCCGTTATAACGAATATGCCGGTATAAAGAATCGGCGATTTTCTCCTCGCTATCAGACTGTCGTGATAATTCCGGTAATTGGAACATGTCGGTAATTGGTAACCACGCATTGTATCGACGCTATTTTTCTGTCATTTTACATTAGCATTATCGGCGAGATATATACTTATTTGTCACCACATTGATAAAGCAGTGCATATATACGAATTTATATCAAGGAAACAAACAAAATTCAAAGCTAATCCGGTATTTGACAAAGTCTAGGTTGCAGGCGAACCTGTTGTTAATTGTAGAGCGCGTGGTGAATACCGGATTATCTGTGAAATTGTTTCTTTATTGTTAGCAATTCGCAAACATGTGCATTTATAAAGAAACACATATTTTAATAAACAGTTTGTTTTAATTTACATGCTAAAATTTATAAAATTGCAAAGCAAAAACATGTAGAGTGGTTTCCCTTTAAATATTTACATGACGATTCGTCCCTATCTGAACTCGCCCCAGAGGCAATGCTACACTATAATTATTTAAATTGTTCACGATTATGATTTTTTTATTTACAATCTATCGGTCCTTGCTGGATTTAATCACTTGTAAATTTAGTTGCTAACTGTTCATTTCTTAATTGATGTTTGCAAAATAGTACATCACAGCAGGTGACAAGGTACCGACATGTTAATTGCCGCGATTTATGACAGCAGGTCGGGGTTAATCAGCTGTGAAATTGTTTAGATATGGTCAGTGAATGGTTCCCGAATATCGGTTTCCGGCACGTAATGCCGGATAACAGAGCTGGTACCAGCGACGCCAGGGTACCAGCGATGCCGGGTACCGGCGCCGTTATCATGGTTATGACACATTATATGGTCAGTGACTGTTCCCGAATATCGGTTTCCGTAATGCGGATAACAGAGTTGGGTCACAGCGCTGGGTACCAGCGACGCCGGGTACCGGCGCCGTTATAACGCACATTAAATAAGACTTAAACTGTGTATTCGTTTGCGGGAATTCCCTGCCGGTGCCGGAAGCCGAATTTGCCGGTATATCGAGCAGATTAAAGAGCATGCCGATTGGTTTGGCGGCTTATTGTGCCGGGAGGCGAATATGCCGCTATAACGTGTGCCGCTGTAACGAATTCTAACTGTAGTTGGATTTTAGACTGCAAACAATAAACATGTGAAATATTATTTTAAACTGACATTAATTATAAAAGATTCCCAATCAGCAACACGCCGCTGCTACATAACTTATATCTCTGTTTTTATTTCAACAGAGTAAAGAAGAAAATTGTAAACAATCTGGTATGGAAAAAAGTTAAATTTTTATGCCCCCGCACCAAATGGTTTCAGGGGCATACAGTAAAACTCGCTTCTAACGAATTTCTGTGGACCAGCATTTTGAGTTTGTTATAAATATTCAAGATTCGTTGTACAGATACAAAGCAAGTTTGTTATAAGCAAGTTTTACTGCATAGCGTTAAGCTTGTCCGTCCGTACATACGTCTGTCCTGAAATCTTAACCCTCAGGTAAATGGCTTATAGTTCCTAATTTCCTTGATCAACTGTCTTTATGTTTTACATATAGCTTCTACAAGTACTTGGGCATCATTCTAATTTCTTTGCCAATATAACAAGCCCCCGCTGCTGCTGGGGTCAAGGTCGCACACTTAAGACAGCACATGAAAAGTTAACCTTTAGGTAAATTGCAAATAGTTTTTGGTTTCCGTTGATCAATAGTCTTCATAATTTTGCATATGACTTCTACAGGTACAAAATAACCAGCCCCCGCTTCTGGGGTCAAGGACAGCACATGAAAACTTAACCTTCTTGTAAACTGCTAATAGTTTCCTGTTGTCTTTGATTGACTGTCTTCATGTTTTGCATATGCCTAAAACAAATACCTGGGCATCATTCTGTGCAAAAATATCAAACCCTCAATGCTGCTGCCAGGGTCAAGGTCACACACTCAGCGGGCATTCGTTCGCAGAATGCCGCATTACTAGTTATGTTTTAAAGTTTTTGTTTATTGTTCCCAACTTTGTATAGAGCTGAAATGAAACATCAGTTTAAGCAGTTTTAGAGTCAAACAAAGGTGTGTTTTTAGTCTCACCTGAGTGAAGCTCATGTGAGCTATTGTTACCGCAATGTGTCCGTCGTCGTCCGTTGTCGTCCGTGAACATTTTCAAACGTCTTCTCCGTCGGTAACCATTGGGCCTATAGTCACCAAACTTCATGGTCATGGTCCTTAGGTAGGGGGATTACAAAATTGTTAAAATGACGTCATCACGTAATCCAAGATGGCCGCAGTCTAAAAATAGCACAAATTCTTCAAAAATCTTCTCAAGAACCGCCAACCGGATTTCGACAAAACTTGGTAGGAATGATCGGCGTACATTGCTCTTTCAAAGTTGTTAAAATGGTGACCCGAGGGGTCAAAAATGGGCGTGGCCGTGGGGTCAAATTGGTGTTAAATTTTATTTTTGACCGAATATGGTCATGTCTTTATATCAAATTGAAGGTATCAATGAGGCGATCACTCTGGTGCATTTTTTGTCGAAATCGGATTGTTATGTCATCCAAGATTGCCGCCGAAAGGTCAAAAGGTCGTTCTTTTATTAGAGATTTCAAAATTCTTCTTCACATGAACCGCTTGGCCCGTGGTAGCCAAACTTAAAAGTTATGGTCCATGGGTGAAGCCTTTTCAGATTTGTTAAAATGGAGGTCATCGCTACCAAGATGGCCGCCGTCTAAAAATAGTATAAATTCTTAAAAAATCTTCTTCTCATGAACCGCTAGCCGGATTTCGACGAAACTTGGTAGGAATGATTGATGTACATTGCTCTTTTAAAGTTGTTAAAATGGTGACCCCGGGGTCAAAAATGGGCGTGGCCCGTGGGGTCAAATTGGGGTCAAATTTTATTTTTAACCGAATATGGTCAGGTTATATATCAAATCGAAGGTATCAATGAGGCGATCACTCTGGTACATTTTTTGTCGAAATCGGATTGTTATGTCATCCAAGATGCCGCCCCGAAATGTCAAAAGGTTGTTCTTTTGTTATTGAGATTTCAAAATTCTTCTCACATGAACCGCTTGGCCCATTGTAGCCAAACTTAAAAGTTATGGTCCATGGGTGAAGCCTTTTCAGATTTGTTAAAATGGAGGTCATCGCTAATCTTAGATGGCCGCCGTCTAAAAATAGCATAAATTCTTAAAAAATCTTCTTCTCATGAACCGCTAGCCGGATTTCGACTAAACTTGGTAGGAATGAATCGATTTACTATGCTCTTTCAATGATGAGGCGATTGCTCTGGTGCAATATTTGTCTGAATCGGATGATTATGTCATCCATGATGGCCACCAAAAGGTCCATTTATTCAAGATTTTGAACATCTTTTTCTCAGGAACCACATGGCCGATGCTGGCCAAACTTCATAGGAAGTTAAGATATTTGGGTGAAGCATTTTCAGATTTGGTAAAATGACAGACATCGCCTAATCCAAGATGACCGCCATCTAAAAATAGCACAATTTTTTTAAAACAAACTCAATGTCGCATTCTCCACTGGTGTTCATGGAGTCAGGTGAGCGAATTAGGGCCATCATGGCCCTCTTGTTTATAAACAGAAATGCATATAAAATGAGAACATTGTTTTATTTATGTGTACAATCTAGACACAACATCAAAGTTAATGTGTCTTAGTATAAAATGCTTCTAAATTTATATATTTTGTTTTCCTTTCAGCTCTAACATGTGTTTGTTGCGCCCGCTTGCAGATAGTGCGATATACATGTAGTCGGCTGTTTGGCATACATCCGGATTGCGTTAAGTTTTTGTTATCACCCCTCCCCTACGGTAGGCGAAAGATATAGCATTAGTCCATGTCTGTGCGTGCGTCCATCTGTACCACTTTTGTTATCACAATAACATTTGAACCGTTGGAGGGATTCCAGTAATATTCTGTAGCCATTGGTATCTGAACATATCTTTGTCGCATGCGTACACCTGGATTTCCCAGGTCCAAGGTCAAGGTCACTGGTTGACTGTTAGTGTTTAGCAAATGCGTTAACACAATTTCTTTGGAACTGCTTGATGGATTTCAATAATATTTGGCAACAGTGTATACCTGAAGCAGGGTTGTACCTAGGTCCCAAACTCTGGGGGACATTTTGGACTTTGAGGCCCCCTTTCATTATAAGCGAATGGGCAAGTCCAAAATTTTAGGAGACATTTGCTTTCTGATGTGGGAAAATGTCCCCCGGGCTCGCTCTAGGCACAACACTGCTGAAGATAATGGACTGTCACATTTGTACCGGGTTCCTATGCCCATGGTCACAAAATTAGACAGCATTTACGTTACTATCAAGGCTGCCAGAGAGAGGATTGTCTTAGTGCTAACGAGCACTTCTTGTTAAAGTTTTTCTTGCCAAGAATGTTTCCCGCGTGCAACTTTTCAACTAGAGCGAATGCAATGGAAACTGGCAGAGGCGCGACTATAGTCGGCGCTTTTTCCGGCGTCGTCCGCGTCGTCCGTTTTTTTTTGTAAGGCAAATCCGTTAAAGTTTTATTTGTCAAATGCCTCGGCAGGCGCGATACCGCTTCCGTGGCGGAATTCTTGTTGACTATAGTCGGCGCTTTTTCCGTGGTCGTTGTCTTCGTCGTCCGTTTTTTTAGTAAGGCAAAAATGTTAAAATGATAATATCATCAGTCTTTGCCTAGGGATGATGCTTTGTTACGCACACCCCACGTCTGAATTCTCAAGGTCAAGGTCATTTATTTACTTGTAATGTTCACCGGTTTTGTAACACAAATGCGTTAAAGATATTGTTTTTATGCCCCCGCTACCGATTCTTATGGGGGCATATAGCGTTAGTCATGTCCGTCCGTACGTCCCGATTTGATTCAGTAGTTACGACCAAGTTTCTTCCATCTGCTATAACTTCTGTTTCCCTTCATGGAATCTTTCCATATTTGGCTCATGTCTTCTTATCATCATCCTGTTTCATTCTGAATACATGAGGTACTGGTACTACTTTTTTATGCCACCGGTCGGGTGGCATATAATGTTCGGACCGTCCTTCGTCTGTCAGTCTGTCCGTCCGTCACACTTTTCGGTTAACCAGTTTGTAACAGTTTCTCAAACTGGCCATATCATCTACATTAGTTTCTTAATTGCTTCAATATTTCAACACTTCATTCATTGGTATGTATGCTACACCTGCCTTGTCATAATTTATATGACCTTGACCTTTTGACCTTGACAGGGTTACTGAAAAGACTTAACAATTTTGGTTAACCAGTTTGTCACAGTTTCTCAAACTGGCCATAGCAACTACATAAGTTGCTTAATTGCTTCAATATTTCAATACTTTATTCATTTGCATGTATGCTACACATACCTTGCCATACTTCATATGACCTTGACCTTTTGACCTTGACAGGGATACTGAAAAGACTTAACAATTTCGGTTAATCCGTTTGTCACAGTTTATTCAATATGCCGCCAGTGGCATTCGCGTTCGATAGACGCATTTCTTGTTATGACCTAATAATTGACAAAATGCTAAGCCCTATCAATCAATTAATGGACCCATCAATAAATCAATTTGTAAATCAATCCATGAATAGCTTTATGCTAAAGCAATATATTACTTTCACCTGTATCTACATCATGTACATGTAAAAATGGTGTTGCATTTTAGGCAAAGAACTTGGGAAGGCATTGCCATCGAGCAACTAGAGACTGTGGATGCAGAACAGATAGATACCAGGGCTACATGGCAGATAGATACCAGGGATACAGGGCAGATAGATATCAGGGCTACAGGGCAGATAGATACCAGGGCTACAGGGCAGATAGATACCAGGGCTACAGGGCAGATATATACCAGGGATACTGGGCAGATAGATATCGAGCATGCAAAGAAGATAGCTACTGAGGATAAGGAGCAGCTAGATATACTACTAAGATAGACAGCTAGGAAACACTGAGGATCAGAGCAAGCTATTACTGAGGATAAGGAGCAGCTAGATACTACTGAGGATAAGGAGCAGCTAGATACTACTGAGGATAAGGAGCAGCTAGATACTACCAAGGATGTGGAGCAGATGGTTACCATGGATATGGACCAGCTAGATACTTGGGATAAGGAGCAGATAGATACCATGGATACAAAGCAGATAAATGCTGAGGATACAGAGCGGATAGATACAGAGGATACAGAGCAGATAGATACCGAGGATACAGAGCAGATAGATACCACGGATACCGAACATATAGATACCGAGGATACAGAGCAGATCGATACCAATGATACGGAGCAATCATATACTGACAATACAGAGCAAATAGATATTGATACAGAGCAGATAGATACTGAGGATAAGGAGCAGATAGATATCAGGGCTACAGGGCAGATAGATACCAGGGCTACAGGGCAGATATATACCAGGGATACAGAGCAGATCGATACCAGGGATACGGAGCAATCATATACTGACAATACAGAGCAAATAGATATTGATACAGAGCAGATATATACTGAGGATAAGGAGCAGATAGATATCAGGGCTACAGGGCAGATAGATACCAGGGCTACAGGGCAGATATATACCAGGGATACAGAGCAGATCGATACCAGGGATACGGAGCAATCATATACTAACAATACAGAGCAAATAGATATTGATACAGAGCAGATAGATACTGAGGATAAGGAGCAGATAGATACTGATGATACAGAGAAGATGGATACCAAGGATACGGAGCAATCATATACTGAGAATACAGAGCAAATATATACCGGGGATACCGAGCAGATAGATACCGATGCCAAGAATAAGGAGCAGATTGATACTGAGGATACGAAACAGATAGATAATGAGGAAACAGAGAAGGTAGATACCAAGGGTACACAGCAGATAGATAGCGGGGATGCTGATGATATAGAGCAGATCGATAATGGGGCTCCGAAGCAGATAGATAAAGAGAATACAGAACAGATAGATAGTGAGGATATGGAGCAGATAGATGCAGAGGATACCGAGCAGATAGATGCAGAGGATTCAGAGCAGACAGATACCGAGGATACCGAGCAGATAGATATCGAGGATACAGAACTGATAGATACCGATGATACACAGCAGATATATACTGAGTTTATGGAGCAGATAGATACCACGGATACCAAGCAGATAGATACTGAGGTTACAGAACTGATATATACTGAGGTTAAGGAGCAGATAGATACCACATATACCGAGCAGATAGATACTGAGGATATTGAGCAGATAGATACCATGGATACGAAGACGATAGATACCAAGGATACAGAACAAACAGATACTGAGGATGTAGAGCAGATAGATACCAAGGCGAGAATGACAGAGGACAGGGATTATAGTGTTATGGTGCCTGGTGAGAAGGGGGACACAGAAAATGAAGAGACAAATAGAAATTCCAGTGATAATGTGTATGAAGGTGAGTGCTATGATAAAATGCATCAGTTGTGGTTGCAGTCATTGTTGGCAGACATTTGACATACTAGTCACTTCCTAAAAATGAAGTTAAGACAATTTCATACATCTGCAGCGAACTCTTTTGTTCACTATAACACCAGTCTTAAGTGAAAGTTTCTGTTTTGTTATCTATCAATGTGAATATCGAAAATAAGCCCTTTAATGAGTGAAAGTTCCAGTCCCAAAGTCAGAGTTTAGTGTAAAGCACCAACTTTAATAAAAACGTTGATATAATTGTCTGGTCACCATTGTCATACATGTACCTACATTGATTGTATTGTTATACCCCCACAAACGAAGTTTAGAGCTGGGGGTATATTGGATTCAGCTTGTCTGTCTGTCTGTCTGTCTGTCTGTCTGTCTGTCTGTCTGTTGGAAGTTTTATTTCCGGAGCATGTCTCCAAAACCGATGAATGGATTTTCAATGGTTTGGCACAAATGTTGTCTTGGTGAGATGTTGTGTTGCATTCACTTGCTACATATGCACAGGTCCAAGGTCACACTTACAGGTCAGAAGTCAAAAATGAACTTGAAATTTTGTTTCCAGCATGTATTTTCTGAACTGATATATGGATTTTGAAATAATTTGGCACAAATGTTTGACATGAGACTAATAGTAGGTCTGCTCATTGTGTGAAGATATTGTGGGGCATCCCATGTTCTAATGAACACAAATTCTAGTTAGCTCGCCTGCACGATGTGCAGAAGAGCTTATGGCATACCCCCGGCGTCGTCGGCGTCCACAAACTTAACATTGGGGTAAATGTCTTATAACTTCTGTTTCCTTTCATGGATCACCTTGTTATTTCATACATGCATTCCTCAGATGACCCTCTATCATGCTGTAGCAAATCCATGACCCACCACCCAACCCTTACCCCAAGGTCAAGGTCACAAACTTAGCACATTCATAAACTTAACATCTGTTTCCTTTCATGGAACGCCTTGATATTTCATACATGCATTCATCTGATGATCCTCTATTGTGCTACAGCAAATCCATGACCCACCCCCACCCCTTTCCTCAAGGTCAAGGTCACAAACTTAGCACATTCATACATGCATTCCTCATGTGAATAGCTATCATGCTGTAGAAAATCACCAACTTAGTGCGTTCATAAACTTGACGTTGGGTTAAATTTTGTTTTCTGTTTTCAGGGAGCGCATTGATATTTCATACATGCATTCATCTTAATATGCTATATTATGCTATAGCAAACCCACGACCCACCTTGCACCACTGACCCCAATGTCAAGGTCCACCGCACGCCCCTTAACCCAAGGTCAAGTTATATAATGTTCATGTTTTTTATGCAACTGTGCCAAGTTTGAGTGAAGGCTGCCAACAGGCGAGCTTCGTTGTCTTCTGACAACTCTTGTTTTTATTAGGGTTTCGTTATAAAGGGTTATTCATCTGTTGTATGAGTATGTCAATTGCTTTTTAAAACAATTTCATGAGGCAGTTTTGCAAACTTCCAAGCCTGAATTTCTTAGGCCTCCTATTCATCACAGCATTATTTTTGGTGAGAGTAACACATAATTCAGCTTCTGTCAGCTTCTGTTGTGACTTCAGATTTTGTTCACGACAGTGATTACAGCATGGAGTCTGACGAATATCCTATGTTGAAAGGTAAATCAGACAAAACTTTGAAAGATTTCTGCATGCAATAGATATAAAAACCTAGGCTTTGTACAGCATGGTTGAAAGCTTTCATATTGATAAGATTTACAACTTTTAGTAGTTCTGGAGATCACTTTTCCAGTTCTTTATTTGATGTGTTAGAGGAGGCAACTTATCCAAAAATAGAAGGCGATTGGTTGGTTGGTTGGTTGGTTGGTTGGTTGGTTGGTTGGTTGGTTGGTTGGTTGGTTTGATTGTATACTATTTGTTTACATTAAGATATTCAATTTTTCTCATCACTATTTTAACTGCAATGTTCCAGTGAAAACAAATATGTTTCCGTTTTAAAATGTGTTTACTCATGGCTTTGACTCCGCTATAGCTAGGATTTGAAATGGTCAGCATACTTATTAACACATTCGTGCCCTTAAAAAACTCTTAACTGTCAAAATACAATGTGTCAGTTACCTCACACTCGGGCTGTCCACAAGATGTTAAGAGTGAGTGTCTCTGATAATGCCTCGGTTGGAACATCCCATGTTTTATGAACACATTCTAGTTGCATTTGCGCCTGGGTTCACACAGAAATTTCCCTAATATTATCCAGCACTTTGCGAGTGTGACATGCGGGCTGCGATTATTTTGTTGACAAGTAAATTGAACATTTAAGCAATCTGTACACTGTACACTGAATCTGCACCTTATAGTCCAACAAAAAATGCCTGAGAATCAACAGTATAGGATGAAGAATAACTAACTGTATGACACGCTGCACAAGATAACGTACCGCGGACATTTGGAAATTTTGTCGTAAAATTTGGCATAACTTAGTAATTGATGAGGAAAGTTGACAAGAATTATGGAGCATTCTTGCTCTGTAATTCTCGTAAGCTTACAACATCATTTGCTTAAAGTGTGGCAATTTGACGAAACCATTTATGGCGATAATTTTGCATATCCGAAGGTATGTTATCTCGTGGCTCGTCTAATATGTTTATCCTTTTAGTTAAAATAGTAACAGAAAAAATTCTAAGCTTTCCCCCAATGAAAAGACGGACGGTTATGGAATCTCAAACAACAGGGCATCAGAAAAAAAGGACAGGGTGACATGAAAAAAAAGGGCATGCACCCTTCTCTTTCTGGCCAAATAAAGCCCTGCTGTTAGAACTATCATACTGTTCCTAGTTGTTTAATCATTCTATGTATTTGTATTCTTTTCCAGACAGGGATGCGGCCATGAACAGTCTACAGATTAAATACTCAAAGCTAAAGGTACATGTAGTAATTATACCCCTCTCAAACTGTTGGGGCTTTGTATATAAAAACGCTTTTCTCTGCCCCATTTCTCAGTTATTAGAGCATCTGTAAACGACAGATTGTAATACAATATTGATTCTAACTGCATGTAGAAATAAGAATAATAGCGAAATCCTTCTAATCAATCAAAATAGATGGTTTATACAAAGAAGTATTAATTACCACAAGAATTAAGTACAGCAGCCATTTTATATGTCTTTTTGTCGCGCCCGCTTGCGGAAAGCGCGATATAGTCGGCACTTTGGCGTCCGTCCGTACACGTACGTGTGTCCGGTTAAGTTTTTCGGTTAAAGTTTTTTGTTTTTGGTTTTCAGTTTTTCGGTATACTATCAAATGCCTCGGCAGGAACGACATGCAGGCCGCGGCCATCTCGTTCTTGAACACATAGACGTTTTAGGGATCTGATAGCTTTTTTCAATATATTGATATCATGTGACTTACACATAATGCTTGTTATTTGGATTGCGAAGTGACTGGGAGAGTGGAGAATGATCTACAATGTAAATTACCTTGTCCGTCCGTCAGTTTGGGCATCTTATCGGAGAGAGGGACCAAACAGCAGAACATAACACAAAGAAGCTTCTGTTGATTCCGTCAAAAAATTGCAAGGTCAAGAGTCAGAAAAAGACCCTGCTCGAAAACTTTGTCATCAATGGACTGTTTCCAAATTTCACAATTTCACTTATGCATTCATAACGTGCATATGTGCATTCGTCCGTCCGTAACACTTTTTATGCCACCGGGTTTCGAAGAAACTGGTGGCATATAGTGTTTGGACCGTCCATCTGTCCGTCCGTCTGTCACACTTTTCGGTTAACCACTTTGTCACAGTTTCTCAAATATGCTGCAGGTGGCATCCGTGTTCGACAGACGCATTTCTTGTTGCATTTGCGTTTAGCAGTGTAAATGTGAACATAATTGGGTGTCACATATGTACCCGGGTTCCTACACACAAGGTCAAGGTCACGCAATCGGACATAGTATTTGCATGACAATCAAGGCGGCGAGCGAGGTGATTAGCTTAGTGATAACGAGCGCTTCTAGTTGAAAATAGCTTTTGTAACAAAGCATAATTCCTACACAATGATCATATTAAACCATAAGGTAGCACCTTTTAAACTACCTTGCGTTTTTAGGCAAAATACCAGTGCTTGGCTGACAAGTTGGAAAGATCATCATCAACTGATAGTCACAAGAGAGTGGAACAAGACACAGAACATGGTAAGGAAAATGATTTTGACAGAGTCCCATGGTACGGAATAGTCCAATAATGTCTGGCCTTAAATAACCTTAACTGATAGGCTGTTCAACACCAATAATCAATCGATCAATCAATTATAAATCTTATTCTGTATAGTTTGTGTTAAAACTTAATTACCTCCTACATGTGCAACATCACTGCCATTCAAGATCTTTGTCCATCACATAATAAATAAGAAACTAAAAACAGCATACAACAGAGCTCTAGTTAAGGTGCGTATTTTGATCAATTTGGGTTGAAATTTTGTTATTTCTTCACCAAAAAATTACATGTTGGGAGTTCTTTAGAATCAAGACGATTCTAAAGCACTCCCAACTTGCCATTTTTGATGGAGAAATAAGAATTTACACCCAAATTACACACCTTGTCTGAAGCTCTGATACAACAATCAGGTTGTTGCCATGGTAACCATATCTTCATAGTACATTCATACTAGCCCTGAATACTTGAAGGAGCAGTCTAATCAGTGTCTGCACTGTTTGCTATTTTACCTTATCTAGCTCTGATACAACAATTACAATGAGTGGGTTGCCATGGTTTCAGTACCTGCAGAAGCTGCACCTGCAGGAGCGAGTGATGGAGGAGGTGAAGATAGCCGTGAAGCCTCACTACGCCAACAAAAACATCACCAAGGACCAGTACAAGGAGATACTCAGGAAGGCCGTTCCCAAGGTAACCATATCTTCATAGTACATTCATACTAGCCCTAGTCCTATTACTTTTGGGATTGGAGCTATGTATTCTACTTTCAGGGGTGAATATATACTTTCTGTGAATATTGGGCTCTGAATTTGGGGATTTCCCTCATTATGGACGGGTTGAATACGGGATATTCCAACCCATTGGCCCGGCCTTAAATGACCTTAGCTGTTGATAGGCCGTTAAACACTTATAATCAATCAATCATACTAGCACTGACTACTTCAGTGACTTGAATTTGATCTTCAACCAACCAGGACTACTGACCATCTATCAACTATTGTGTCAACTACAGCTACACAACTGACACAATATAAATATACTGATCATGCTGA
The DNA here is from genome assembly GCA_029237695.1 of Conchocele bisecta. Lineage (NCBI taxonomy): Eukaryota > Metazoa > Mollusca > Bivalvia > Lucinida > Thyasiridae > Conchocele > Conchocele bisecta. The sequence goes on along the minus strand of CM055279.1, from coordinate 29,701,251 downwards.
TAGTGCTGTACTTTAGAAACCGATCTAAATTGGACCCATGCGCTCATTTTTGTCGCGGCTGCTTTAGCAGAAGGCTCGACTAGTCGGCGCTTTTTCCGTCGTCGTCGTCCGAAATGTACTAAAGTTTGTACAAGCTTCGTAATCATGCTATAACTTTAATATTACATGACGGATAGCTTTAATATTTGGACACTTGATATATATGTGAGAATTAGGAACACACTCATGCCGCCATTAACATGACCTTGACCTTTTTATTATGCCACCTGTCTCGAAGAGATGGGTGGCATATAGTGTTCGGACCGTCTGTCAGTCTGTCCGTCACACTTTTCGGTTAACCTGTTCTTAACAGTTTCTCAAACTGGCCATATCATCTACTTAAGTTGCTTAATTGCTTCAATATGTCAACACTTCATTCATTGGTATGTATGCTACACCTGCCTAGAGTTCTACTTGGCGGATTGTAACAAAATTTGGTATACATGTTTATCATGGCAAGACGAAGAAGCCTATTGATCTTGAAAAATTTCTGATGACTTATCTCCCCTTGGTGGCCATTTTTAATTTTCACACTCTATCTTTGTCCACGCAATAACTAGAGTTTTACTTGACGGATTGTAACCAAATTTGGTATACATGTTTATCATGGCAAGACGAAGAAGCCTATTGATCTTGACAAAATTGTGATGACTTATCTCCCCTTGGTGGCCATTTTTAATTTTCGCACTCTGTATCCTTGGCCACGCAATAGCTCAAGTTCCACTTCACCAATCGTAACCAAATTTGCATGTTTATTACGGAAACACAAAGAAGTTTATTGCTTGTGTTCATCTTTTGCATCGTACAAAAAACTTTGCTACAAACTACTATGACAATGCCTCGACGGGCGTATATTGTGACCATCGGCACTCTTGTTTAGTTATTTCCCTAGATGGTCTTTCACATATCAGACATCAAATTCTGTGGAATTTCTGTTCTATTTTAAGTAGCATTACCCTGTGTAGCTGTCAGTGGTTGGAGGATAGCAGTCACTCTGATGGCTATTTTATTTTGGAAGTAAATATTGATGAATTTATATTTTCAGATAGTGTTGGTAAAAGCAGAAACTCAAAAAGACTGGCTTGTGTTTTTTGCGGAAATCTGTATTGTCACAGAATTACAGAGCATTGGGATCATAGACATAGTGACAAACTGGAAATTAATAAACTTCAAGCTGCATGTGGTAAGAGAAAGAAGATAATGATCATGAGACTACGGAATTTAGGTAACTTCAAGCATAACGTGAACGTTTTACAAGGAGGTGGTGATAGCATTATTACAGTCAGACAGAATAATTCTGTTCCAGCTAGTAACTTTCTGCCGTGTGTCCATTGTTACGGATTTTTTCAAGGCAAGGAACTTTGGAGGCATGTAAGACGATGTCAACTGTCGGATAAGCAGGAAGAATCAAAGATGACTAATGTTATGACCGAAGCTAAACTCATGTTGAATAGTGCAGTCACAGCTGATCAAAGGCCAGTTGAAGAACTGCTTGATAAACTTAAAACGAGAATGGATGGAGTTGGGGACCAAATTCTGAATGATGATTTGATATTAAGAATGGGGACCATTTTACTGAACAAGCTTGGATCCCGAAGAAAAAATGACATTTCGCAAAGACTTCGCCAACTTGCTCGACTGAAAACGGAGGTGAACAAATCGGAAGAAGGAGAATACACATTGATGGATCTTATCAGTGCGAAAAGATATGATGTTGTTGTCAAAGCTGTAACGCAGTTGTCAGGTTTGTTTGAAAATGAAGAAAAAGTTCAACGATTCAAAAAGCCAGGTCTGGCATTAAGATTAGGGCATAATCTGGTAAAAGCAGCAGATATCAAGTTTGGGGTATGTCTCCGACGTGAGGATGATATTGGTGTTAGAGAAACCGAAGCGTTTTTGAAACTGCTTAGATCTGAGTGGAAAGATGCAATATCATCCATTGCATTGGCAACGCTGAAAACTAACAGATGTAATAAGGGTGAAATACTTCCCTTGACTGAAGACTTGGTGAAACTGAAAAACTACTTATGCAGCAGAATGAAAGAGCTGACCATGCTGATGGAATCTCCAACATACGAGGCATGGAGGGAATTGGCGGAAATTGCTCTGGCCAGAATTGTGCTTCTAAACAAGCGGAGAAGCGCAGAAGCATCAAATCTGTTGATAACAGCCTACATCAATCGCCCAAATTGGAAGGAAACTGCCAATAAGGAAATCCTTGACAGCCTTTCTGCAGTGGAAAAAAACATGTTCAACAGGTACTTAACATTACATGTACTTTTTATGCCCCCTTCGTAGAAGTGGGGCATAATGCTTTGCACATGTCGGTCGGTCAGTCGGTAGGTAGACCATACAATTTCCACTCAATAGCTTTCGTGTCCGGAGCGAGCATAAGTTTGTCGGTGGGACACAGTGCAGTCGTGGGTGACTGTCGTTCTAGTTTTACAATTATATCGGAGATATTTCATTGTCACCTTTGGGTCATGGCCCAGAAGGGAACTTAAAATGGGTGGGAGGTGGCCTGGTGAAAGGCCAAATATGGAGAAAGCGTGGGAATTTGCAATGGCATGCCATCTTGTTATCACCTTGCCATAGGTGAAAGGGGATATAGCGTTAGTCCATGTCCGTGTGCGTGTGCGTCCATCCGTAACACTACATTTAGCATTTGCGTTTAGCAAATGCGTTTAACTCGATTTCTTTGGAACCTCTTGATGGACTCGGGGATGAAAAATCTCAGTTTTTAAACTGAATTCAGATTTTTTTTTTGTCCATTCAAAATTTCAAAATGTTTCAAATTCAATGTGATACGCTCAAATTTGATACATTTTCAAGGGGTGTATGGGGATTCAGCTTATTTTCAGCCTATTTCAGTTGTTTACCCTTAGAGCCACTCTCATCCCTGTGGACTTCAATAATATTTGTCAACAGTGTATACCTGAACATAATGGAATGTCACGTGTACCCGGGTTCCTTTGTCCAAGGTCAAGGTCACGAAATTGGGCTTGGCATTTACGTTATTATCAAGGCTGCCAGAGAGGGGATTAGCTTAGTGCTAAAGAGCGTTTCTTGTTATTTCCAGTGCTTAACGGGTTAAATTATGTAATGTATATGGCTGTCAGCAGGCCACATTTATAGTTGATTTATTTGTGTAGCAAGTCGGTAACATCTTATTTGTGTAGCAAGTCGGTAACATCTTATTTGTGTAGCTAGTCAGTAACATCTTATTTGTGTAGCTAGTCAGTAACATCTTATTTGTGTAGCAAATCAGTAACATCTTATTTGTGTAGTAAGTCGGTAACATCTTATTTGTGTAGCTAGTCAGTAACATCTTATTTGTGTAGCAAATCAGTAACATCTTATTTGTGTAGCAAGTCAGTAACATCTTATTGTATCCCCCGGACTCCGTCGGGGGATACTATGGATTTGACAGCGGGCCGCGTCCGCCGCAGACACTTCTTGTCCGGAGCATAACTCGAACACCCTTTGGAATATTTTCATGAAACTTCACACATGCATAGACCACGACCCGAAGGTGTGTCGCGCACAAGAATGACAACTCTTGCATAGCTAATTTTTTAGTTATCTCCCTTTTTTGTTTTGCGCACTGATTGACCATAACTCAACCACCCTTTGGAATATTTTTATGAAACTTCACACATTCAATTAGACCACGAACCGAAGGTGTGTCGTGCACAAGAATGACAACTCTTGCATAGCTAATTTTTTAGTTATCTCCCTTTTTTGTTTTTGCGCACTGATTTCCTGTCCGGAGCATAACTCGACCACCCTTTGGAATATTTTCATGAAACTTCACACATGCATAGACCACGACCCGGAGGTGTGTCGCGCACAATAATGACAACTCTTGCATAGCTAATTTTTTAGTTATCTCCCTTTTTAGCTCACCTGAGCGAAGCTCATGTGAGCTATTGTTACCGCAATGTGTCCGTCGTCCGTCGTCCGTCGTCGTCGTCCGTGAACATTTTCAAACGTCTTCTCCTCGGTAACCATTGGGCCTATGGTCACCAAACTTCATGGTCATGGTCCTTAGGTAGGGGGATTACAAAATTGTTAAAATGACGTCATTACGTAATCCAAGATGGCCGCCGTCTAAAAATAGCATAAATTCTTAAAAAATCTTCTTCTCATGAACCGCTAGCCGGATTTTCGACGAAACTTGGTAGGAATGATCGATGTACAATGCTCTTTCAAAGTGTTAAAATGGTGACCCCGGGGTCAAAAATGGGCGTGGCCCGTGGGGTCAAATTTTATTTTTGACCGAATATGGTCATGTTATATATCAAATCGAAGGTATCAATGAGGCGATCACTCTGGTACATTTTTTGTACAAATCGGATTGTTATGTCATCCAAGATGGCCGCCGAAATGTCAAAAGGTCGTTCTTTTATTTTATTGGAGATTTCAAAATTCTTCTTCACATGAACCGCTTGGCCCATGGTAGCCAAACTTAAAAGTTATGGTCCATGGGTGAAGCCTTTTCAGATTTGTTAAAATGGAGGTCATCGCTAATCCAAGATGGCCGCCGTCTAAAAATAGCATAAATTCTTAAAAAATCTTCTTCTCATGAACGCTAGCCGGATTTCGACGAAACTTGGTAGGAATGATCGATGTGCATTGCTCTTTGAAAGTTGTTAAAATGGTGACCCCGGGTCAAAAATGGGCGTGGCCCGTGGGGTCAAATTGGGGTCAAATTTTATTTTTGACTGAATATGGTCATGTCATATATCAAATTGAAGGTATCAATGAGGCGATCACTCTGGTGCAATATTTGTCGGAATCGGATGATTATGTCATCCATGATGGCCACCAAAAGGTCCATTTATTCAAGATGTTTAACGTCTTTTTCTCAGGAACACATGGCCGATGCTGGGTGAAGCATTTTCAGATTTTGTAAAATGAGAGTCATCGCTTAATCCAAGATGACCGCCATCTAAAAATAGCACAATTTTTTTAAAACACATGAACTCAATGTCACATTCTCCTCTGGTGTTCATGGAGTCAGGTGAGCGAATTAGGGCCATCATGGCCCTCTTGTTTTGTTTTGCGCACTACAAACTGGACAATAATGCATGAAGACACGTTTTCACCTGTGCATGTGCTAGCATGTGCAAATGTCCAGTCTTGACCACTCTGACCACAGGTAATTTATACAGGGAAATTACAACATTGGATATTACATTTCCGTAAACTGTGTTGAAAATATTGTGGCATTATGTGGACCTGTGCAGATATATGTAGATAAATATAGGACTATTAAAAAACAATTCTGGGCTCAATTCTGGGCTCCAGTAGCAAGCATTATTATTTTTAATTTTTAAACTTTTTTTCCATTTTTTGTTTTCATTTTTTTTTTTTTCAAATTCTTTTTCAATTTTTGTCTAGTAGCATAAGGTCGTAAGTGCTATATACAGACTATTATCATATAATAAAACAATTATTGACTAGTGAGCCATAGAATATAATCTGATATTCTATGGCTCACTAGTCAATAATTGTATAATATGTTCGGGCCAGTGAAAATTGCTTTCGGGCCCAGGCTCGAGGTCAAGGCGGGACAAGGCGAGGCATTTGATTCCGCGGAATTCTTGTTTACTTATCTCCCTTTGTTGTTTCGTGCTCTGATTTTGTATCCAGAGCATAACTTTGGAATATTTTTATGCCCCACCACGATAGTGGAGGGGGCATTTAGTGTTGCCCTTCGTCCGTCCGTCCGTCCGTCCGTCCGTCCGTCTCCGTCCGTCCGTCCGTCCGCACACACGAATGGGTACTTGTAAGTGTACGGGGATCTTATTGGGTAGGGTTAGGATAGTGTTGGGTACTCTTGTTGGGTATTTTTATAGAGTAAAAACCCAACAAGTATTCATTGCGTCCCGTCCGTCCGTCCGTCACAAAACTTTAACACTCAGGTAAATGTCTCATAATCCACGTTCGTCCTGCCCCCGCCAAGCCCAGGGTTAAGATCACATACTTAGTGCTTCAAAAACTTTAACGCTCAGGTAAATATCTTATAATTTCTGTTTTCTTTCACGGATCAGCTTCATATTTCATATATGCATTGCTCTAATGGTCCTCTACCGCCCTGTGCCAAATCCACGTTCGTCCTGCCCCCGCCAAGCCCAGGGTCAAGGTCACATACTTGGTGCTTCAAAAACATTAACGCTCAGGTAAAAGAAAAATTTTACTTGGAATTTGGCCTCATTTATTATCAAAGCGATATGTGGGACATCCGTGTTCTATGAACACATTTTCTAGTTTATTAAACTTCACACATGCATAGAAGACGACCCAAAGGTGTGTCGCACATAAGAATGACAACTCTTGCGTCGTTAATTTCTTAGTCTCCCTTTGTTGTTTCGTGCACTGATTTCGTGTCCGGAGCATAACTCGAACACCCTTTAGAATATTTTCATGAAACTTCACACATGCATAGACCACGACCCTAAAGGTGTGTCACGCAAGAATGATAACTCTTGCATCACTAATATTTTAGTTATCTCCCTTTGTTTTTCCGTCACTGATTTGTCTCCGGAGCATAACTCATCACACCCTTTTTTCAAACTACTTGTGTATCTGGGGAGGGGGATACACATGCGCTTGTCGACAAGCGTCCATTTCTAGTTTGTGTAGCTAGTCAGTAACATCTTATTTGTGTAGCAAGTCGGTAACATCTTATTTGTGTAGCAAGTCAGTAACCTCTTATTTGTGTAGCAAGTAACATCATTTGTGCATATTGTTTTTCAATAATTTGGCAAACACACCTCAACCTCGATATAACACTATTCGTTACAACACAATTTTGGATATCGCACTATCAAGCCATTAATAGTGTAACGATAGATCGATGGATTGATGTATTGCAATATATTCTTGCCCAATAGTAGGATCGCGTTGTATTTACTGAAAGTCGATACTATCGACGATAGTTCTTTCAACTATCGATAGTTTTCGACAGTTTTCTAATGCAAATTTAGCTCCAAAATTAAAATTATCTAAAATAAAGACGAAGCGCCCACTGCCGTGAGACGCCTGTTGGGAAAACACGTATTGTCACCCTTCATATCATTGCTTAGCAACATGCTGTTTATGTGTAAAAGGACAAGTGTAAATGTGTGGTAGACGTGCGGGTGTGTGTTTGATGGGTAAAGGAAGCCGAGTCGGCCGATGTACAGGTATATTACATATGACCGTAACAAACATTAGGTGTGAATCTGAGACACAATGCCATGCTCGATATCAAATTTACTACCGCGACTTGGCCGACGGTTCCCGTCGAATACACTTGTCCCGCAGAGCGAACGCTTTTTAGACATACCAAACAAGCCTCCTGACATGGCCGCCTACTTTTACCATGAGGCAAATATGGAAATCGTGAGTTTGATTTCCACTATGAAAGGGTTAAATATTTCTTATCGCTGTTTGTTTGAATAAATACTCTAGCTTCTAATAATTGTTTGAACACTACATTACACAGTTTCCCGGTGTACTATAGTTGATTAAGTAAACAATATATGCTCAAAACAGTTAATTCCAAATTACCCAATAGTATCGCAATACTATTGTGATATTTTTCCCACTATTGCAATAGTAAAATTGGCTGCAATAGTCACCCCAACAAGTCATGGCTCCCAAATATTTTGTTTTTACCATATATTCTATATATATTCTATATATTTAAACTCAATAGAACACAATTTCATCTATAAAACGATGGTGTTTCTTGGACCCCAAAAATAGTGTCATAAAGGGGTTGAGGTGTATCATGATTATGACTCCAAACGTGGCATCAGCTATCATCCAAATTTTCTCGCTACAAATACATTTGTCAGTTGAGCAGTTGGAGGTTAGAATGTTTGTAAATGAACAGGGTTCATCTTTATCGGAACACTATATTTCACATGGTCAACCTCTCAAATATTGCAAAGTGTGTCTTCGAGTTGAAACTTCATATGCTTATTATTCACGATCCATATATTCATGCTGTATCCCACTCATGTGGCCCCTGTGTCCACGGTCGAGGTCAAATGACTTAGAAGTTTGCGTTAAAGTTTCTGTCAAAATTTGCGTTCAAGTTTTCACATACCTACTACATGTACTATCTCT